>JABXWE010105561.1:0-32228 GCA_014611495.1 Limonius californicus | reverse complement strand
GTTTTTGTGTATCATGTCAAAATTTAGCTCTATGCCTTACCCTTTTGTTTCAAGAATCACCAAAAGCGGCTAAGTTGTTAAGAAGTGTTACGATATAAATGGAGTACAAAACTACAGTAATTTATTTATTTATTTAAATGCAGCAATTAGATACATACATTATTTAATTATTTACACAATATTTATTAAAAATTAAAAGAGCATTTGTAAAAAATAACAATCTTACACATGGGTTTCGCGGAATAAATTTTCGCTTGTAGTACTTTCTGCTGTGTCTTCTATTTTGGCAATCCCTTTGAACACTCAAACAGTAGTCGGCCGTCATGTGAGGATCCCATCTTCCTTGGTACCGATCTTCCATAGTTTTTAAATGTTGATGAAATCTTTCGACTTGTTTATCGCTTACAGCTCCTAAATTCTCGGAAAATCTATCAAGATGACTATATAGGAAATTAACATTTATGCTCATGTTGCAACCCAAGCGGTGGAAACTTTCAAGCATTGTTTCCACTAGATCTTTATAATTGTACACTTTTTTGTTTCCAAGAAAATTGTTCACAACCAACGTGAATCAAGTCCAGGCCTCTTTCTCAATTTCCTTCATACAGTTGATGAAATGTGAGTCTCTCATTAAAGTTTTAATTTGTCAAATACACCGGCTTTAATTTTTTTCATAACTTAGTCTGGAAATTTGCTACATATGTATATTGGAAACAGTCGCCTTATAAATCTAGAGCTTTAACATACTGCTTCATAAGACCTAATTTAATGTGAAGAGGTGGAAAAATATATGTTTCTCTGTCGACTGAAAGTTAACTTATAACATTCTTTTCTCCAACATCTAAGGACATTCTAAGAAGCCAATGTTTCTGACTGCAGGGCTTGTCTCTAGCGCGACTATCCCAGAGGCACAGAAAACACGGAAACTTTGTGTACCCTCTTCGAAAGCCAAGTAAAAAGTTTACCATTTTAAGATCTACACAGGTGATCCAATTATCGTCTGTATATTTTAATAACTTCAGAACCTTTTCAATGTCTGCATATGTTTTCTTTAGGTGGACTGAATAGGCAATAGGAATTGAACCATATACATTCCCACTGTGTAGTAAGATACACTTTAGACTTCTGCTTGAACCGTCGATAAATAAACGCCACTCATTTGGGTGATGTACATTGTACAACACCCACTGCATTTAGCAAACCTGATACATTGTTACAGTAAACAAACCCACGCTCGTGTTTAAAGTATTGTACAAGATCACTTTCCTTGCTACGATAAAAAGTTATCTTCGTACCTTGCTCGAGTAAGTTTTTTTCATTTAATCTTGAAGCTAGCAGTACCGATAATTCCTTTGATAGACTCAAATCTCTTACTAAGTCGTTGAGTAAAACGTTGCGGTCTAGAATTAGAAATTAAATCTTCATTGTCAAAATCAACATCCGGGTCTTGCTCCTCAAGACAATCTGACATATCCCGATCCTCCCGGTCTTCAAGTGAAGGAAGCCCTGCTTAAACTGGTACGGGTATTTCGTTGGAATGAGGCACTGGCCGAATTACTGAGTCGAGATTTGGAAATACAATTTTATTCTTATTTTTCTTATTATAACCGGAAGTCTGAACTAAACAAAAATAGCAATCATCTACGTGGTTTTTCGGTTCACGCCAAATCATTGGAATTCCAAAAGCTAATTTTTGACGTTTTCCCTTGCTCCGCTGTCGTAAATGTTCCACACATGGCTTACACACTTTATGTGGAGCCCACGACTTGTTTTGATCTCCTAGTTGTACGTTAAAGTAAGGCAAGTACCCCTTTTTAACGAAATCACTGATATTTGTCCTTTGACTGGGAACAGTGAAGCTGCCACAAATGTAGCAGAAGTAATCTGCACTATTGACACATTTTCGAGAGGTAGACATGATGTATTTTCTTCACTGCCGACTAACATTCAACTAACAATTTAGTATCATTCCTGTTTACTTTTAAGTAGGCCTAAAGTCATTAAAACACTCTAAGGAAAATCCCATTAAACCCTAATACGTTAACTTAATGGGCATTGTCTTAATATATTTGGCTTACTTTGTTTGAAGAACAAGTGTTATCAGGCTGAGTATTTTGCTAATAACCTAAATGTATTTTGATTGTCTTTCAATTATTTGAACAATATAAGCATTAACATTTTGTTAACGACTTTCACGAATTTGCAGTTGGGCAAAACGGGAAAACTTGAAGTGATGAGGAAAAATGGGTTTGATATTTGCAATCAGCGTGCTAGCATTAGTTAAAGACAAGTGTCAGATCATAACAGCGGAAAAAGCATTTCAATTGTTGGCCAGTGTTATCATCATAAGTTGAAAAAGTTCAGCAAAGTTATTCAGTTATACGCTGTATGCTGAAAAAACATACATTTCATATACTTTAAATTAATATAATAATCATCCTATAAATATCTTGCTGAAAAAATCATACATTTCTTTATAATCTTTAACGTTTGAGAGGGAAGAAAGTACATAATTTGATAAACTATAACGTGAAAACTCATTCAAACCTCAGCATTTGTATCTGTACACATCTCTGTACTGCACTACTTATCTGTCAAATTATCAAAATCGGTGATATAAAGGTTCAAACATTGGTTGAACCGATACATGAATGCTCAAAAATAACTGAACGAAAAATAAAAATACGTAATGGTTGATTTGAACCAGCTAAGAGATACAGTTGTATGCAAATGCATAGTTATGTTCAACAAGGACTTCAGCTGTGGATTCTCTTTTACAGGATGTACCTAATTTTTCTTGGGAAATAACAAAACATCAGTAAACATGAATGCAAACGAAAACCATGTTAAACATTCAGTAGACTTTATACTATTGTTTGAATACCTTAAACTTAAACTCACATGCATTAAATGTTTCAACTATCTTATCGTAACTAGTAATTTTACTTCATCACTTAATGAAAAGTTTCTATTATTTAGTCTTAAGGGTATTGTTAAGTAAAATGTGTTGTGTTTACAGATATGTAAATTTATTTGGTCAAACCGTTTGCCACTTACTATTATTAGCAGCTTTAGAATTTGAAATGGAAGCTTCGGCGAGAACCCAAGCTAACGGGCAATCTAAAGAACTGTATGTACTTGTTCGATATTTGCCCTATATGTAGTATATTTGAATGTAATTTTACTTTTCCAGGAAATGTATCACAACAGATAAAGTAAATGGGTTGAATAACTGGATGCTGCTGTTCATAATAATTTTCATTTTTCATTATGTGGTTGATAACATAACAACGTAAGTTTTGTAGTTTTAGCAAATATTGGAAGCTTTTTTTATTAGCCACTAGATTCGTAATTTATATGTGTCGCACCCTTTTCGCATAATACGTCTGTTTGCAAAACATTTAGATATTTTGCAAAATGTCCATTGGTGCAATACCTAAAGTATACATTAGGTATTGCACCGGCTACTAAATGTTCAAAACGTCTTGGGAAAAGTTATAAAGTACAGCAGCGGAGTTTATAGAATAGGAATTCTTAGTGAAATAATAAAAAAATTGTTTTTCTCGTAATGAAATTCAACTATCTGGAGCACCTGTACTAGAACCCATTCCAAAAAAAAACAATAAGTTTGAGACAAGCTATATCTTGTCGATCCAAAATTAAGTTGTTGTTCAGTTTACCTAAAAGCAGTAGGACATTTTGAAAAATGGCTAAAACTCAACCACCCCATTGCAAAAGCGTCGTTTTGCAAAAAGACGGATTATGTGCCTGCGCCTGCTTAAACATTGTTTTATTATTTTAGCTATGGAATTATAAAAACTCCAATTGAACTGACGTATGATTTCATTGAATTTATGCAAGTAAATTGGTGGTATTTTGCAATGACGATATTTAGTAAGTGCATATTGCTGTTATTATTATTATTATTATTATTATTATTATTATTAATACTTAATAAGCAGAAGATCTTCAGGCAAGTATACGAGATGGGAAGTTAAACTGGCTACTCCAAAACTCAAAACATCTACTAAAAGACTTCATCAAAGTTAAATTTGTATTGATGTACCTGGCACCTGTCTAAGATGGAGATCATGAGATACCAAATATTACTTCGGCATAAACAGGTTTCCGTGTTATACAGCGACCTGTCTATAAAGGAAAGCAAACTTCCACAAACCGCATTTTTTAATTTAAGCGGATGTCTATTGTAATTAATTAGAATAGAAGTAGATTATTTTCTGAATTTTCTGCAACAGTGACGCATTCGTTTTCATTATTGTACGTTCCAACAGTTTTTCCAAAAGTGTTTTCTATTCCTTGTACATATTCTTTTAGCACCGTAACGCTTCAACGCATCAGCTAAAGAAGATATTTTTACGCTTTCTTCAGTATTCGTCCCTAAAACATACAACACCGATTTGCACAAACATAATTATTCAGTCAAATTAGTTTTTGTTTAGTTCAGTGCTACATTATCGTATCGATCATTATTTTTAATTGTCATAGTATACTAGAAGATCTTTGGCTATATAAATATATTCTTGTAGTACTATGTACACCAATTTCGTTAATTTCTCATTGTAGACCGCAAGGTCACCATTCCTTGGGATAGATTCAGTTCTTCAGTTTCTCTAAAATCTCGCTTTATTTAGACAGTTCCTTAGTTTCGTAGTTCGTGCTTACATTTTTTTGTAATTTGCTATCCAACTAACACCGTCCAAAACTAAAATTTTGCTAGAGAATTTGTCGGAATTCAATGCCCCTATATGAGTATTAAGTGACACCACGCATATTTATTCTAAAATTTTGAATATCTCTTTAACCCGTTGGTTGCAATACGCTAATGGTAGGTACCTACTGGGCAGCAGAAACAATATGTTAATGTTTGATAAATGCAAATAAGAAAATGAGGATATCTTTTTTTGTTTTTAAACTCAGACTTGAGCGATTCATCCATTTCTTGTTTACTCTTTAGGCAACTGGACATTCGTAAACATTGAAATTTTTGAAGCAGCAAAGTTTAAGGCTTTTTCATATATCTAATAGTTTTACTATTGTCCAACAGCAAAATGGCACAAAAGGCCTGTTGATTGTTCTTTGAGCTGCTTACCATCGACACATTTATCGCTTTTTAAAGGTGAATTTTTTTGTTTTTGGAAGAGCTCGAAAAATCAAAGTAGTTTCATTGCAGTATCCTTATATCTTATCTTTATAGTCTTTCATTATTGCTGTCAATTTTTGCTTCAAATTTTCAGCCATTATCAGGTAAACATATTTAGCTTTCCCACAAATTTGTTTAAAAGTGATTTCATGACGAGTCCTAAAGTTCTCCAACCATATATTAGAGGCCTTGAATGTATCATTTTTCAGATGTTGAGCAATTATTTTGGTTTTTCTAGCAGAATGGATCCAGAAATCGGAATATTTCCGGATTACGTATTACAAAATCATTTGTACAACATTTTGTTAATTGTTCCGTTGTTTGTTATCCTTAATTGTCATTTACATGATTCCTGACGTTCTCCTGGCTCACTCTTCGACTTTCTCAAAATATTGTAAATTTGAGGTTTTCCATAATTAAATTCCTTGCAGAGTTCTTTGACACTTATATTTTCTTGCACTTCGAAGTTTATACGGTCAGTTTTAGATTTGAATATTAGAACGTTTGTTGTTTTCGACGTTGTTTTTACTATTGTAGAAGTGCTTAGGGAATGGTGCCCCATACATATAACATACAGGTCAACTTTTATTCTTACTAGTAGTTAGACTAAATAGAATGTTGATAACATTAAACCAATAATCGGCGCTAATATGAAATCGCATGATTTTCTTATGGAAAATTCCACACTCGTTTCCGCTTTTTACAGGGTATATTGCACGGACTTAAGCTGGTCTTTTATTTCCTCTTTAAACGGTTTTCGGCTTTCCGTCTTATGAAGAGTTCGGCTTCACTGTAACTAGAATTCACATAAATTCGACTTTAAATAATTTAATTTTGTTATTTTTACTGCGACAAACTAATTTTATTTACGATGAAAATTAATAAATCGGCTTTATTACATTTTCAGGGTTCTTACTAATATTTTTTGTAAGGCAAGTGATATGGTTTAACTTTGATGAATATTTGTATGTATATCAAATATATTTCACCCATTGTACAGTCCCTTTCAAAAGTTTTTAAAATAAGGCAGTAATTTTGAGTGGCCGGTTAAACTGTTCACCTGTGCACTGCCACATGTACGTCTGTGTGTAATCCAAGAAAGAGAAGCTCGAAATCTAGAAAGCAGTATTTACATGCTCATTTCACTCATTCTTTCTCTAAAATATACAAGGTGATTACTTTACTTTGTAACAGGTAGGTAGGCTATACACATTACAGCTGTTGGTATTCCATAGGTATTTTAGTAAACTTAACATTCTTTAAATAAATAAAAATCAAAGTAGTTACGTGGCTTACACTAAGAAACTACAATGAAAGTATTTACTAATATATATGATGCAGTTTTGCAAGAGGTACATTTACAATATTTATTGCTTCTAATTTAAACAAAAGAAACAAAGAGAAAGCCAAGATAGCATACAAATATGTTGACAACAATAAAATAAAATAAAAAAAATAAATTAAATTAAATCAGAAAGAAAAACACTAATTAATCACTTAATAAATGTGCAACCTGCCATCCACCTTGCTATTCACATACGTCCGCAGGAGAGAATTTCTAACTCCAGTTGGCAATTGTGTCTATATTACACATCCATTATTACTAAAACAATCGATCCGTAGTAACTTTAAATTTGGCAGAAATTCACTCGACGTGGGTAATCAGCTTCAGTAAGGTGTTGCACTAATGTGACGTGGTAAGGTTGAAACCAGTAGATTTTTAAAAAGTTAAGTAATGAACTTTGGCTGACGCCTACAGTTCTTGCAACTGCTCATTGCTCATTATAGGGATTACCAGCTGCTTTCTCGATGACTGCCGTTTCAGCTTCTACAGTTGTGGCATATCGTTGTCTCATCTTTGGCTTTTAAAACTGTCCATATTGCAGCAAATTTCTTACACGCCTGAAGGCATTATGTGAGTCAGCCGCCCCTCTGCATTCTCCCAAAATCAACTTCATATCCGTTTTCTCGCTATTAAAATACATTGAAACTGATTGTTATTACCACTAGAATCTAAGAAAATCAAAAACTTGGTAAAGATGTTTGGTATGTTTTGACAAAACAGTAGTTGACATTTGCTTGTACGAAAGAATCAAACGTAAAAAATTTTTATCGCTAACTATGCATTTCATGCACATGTGAGAGGAGTAGCCTACCTACCTGTTACAAGATAAAATGATCACACTATATATTGTTTACATTTTAAATCCAGTTAATTTCCTTTGGCATTCTATTAATTATTGCTATTCTTATTTTTTAGGTTATGTATTTCAAATTATATTGTGTTTTCTGAATGAGAAAGCTTTAGCAATGGTAAGTGATATTTTAGCAATTGTATGTATACTGTACCAATAAATTAGGGGAATACTAATACAACTATTAATGCTGTTCAAGATAGTAGAGTTAAACATTCTTTTTCATACCCATATATTAGACGAAAATTTTGTAAGTAGTAATTCGCCTAGTTTATGGATATCAGCACTTTATTTTGCATTTCTTGATTGACTAACTATGCTTATTATAAGTAACTTAAGAGTAGGATGCAAAGTAATCGTTTCAATAGGAAGTAGCTGTGCATTTTAGGAAAATGGACACAATTTAGTGTCTTTGCAATTATATTATTTGTTAATTGTTTCTAGCCCCATTTCGTTGAAATTCGTGTTTATATTTTAATAATAGTAATAATCAGAATTTCAACAGGTTCAATTACCTTTTGTGGTTCATACGCATTTCTAAATACAATATGTAATTTTCACAAGCAATTATTAATTGTAAACATTTGTAGTTAGAAAAACAGCACACTGGATCTTGATTTCGAACATGACTCTGGCCTTCTATTCCAAAACTTCCGATAGCAATTTTATTTCTCTACATTGTCTCTAACTAAAATTTAGCATCATAATCAAGTTCTAGTTGTAAAAGTCATCATATTAATTGAAGTACGCCACACCTTACGTCAAGTTGCAAAAGAACTTCTGGCAAGTCATTCCTGGTGTGTCGAGGGTTTAGATTAGTTAGAGTCAGAGCACTGTAAAAAGCACACAATGCGCAGCAACTAGTTTTCGTCGAGACTAATCCATATTCATATTTTAGAGCAGGTTAAAATTCAATGCCGCTGCACTTGCACTCTAAGGTAGCAGTTGCTGTCGGTTCGTCTTGTGGCCATTAATACCTATTAGTTCAAATTTATAATGTCATTATTTATATATTTTATATAGAAAATATTCTAAATTCAATCACTTCTATATTGAAAAAATATATAAATGTAACGCATAAGTACGCCAGGTTTATAACATATCTTACGCCATTGTTCGTTAGCTGACTGCAGCTTGACGATCAGATTTCGGTGAGTCATCATGTACTTCTTACAGTTTTCCAACTCTACTTATAACATGAAGTTTCGGTAAGAGAACTAGTAAAGGTTGAAACCGCGCAACAAACGTACTACAAGACAGATTTGTGCGCAATTGTGAGCTTATACGACACACACCCACTACCGACCTACAGAATGTCCTCAGAAGAGCCAGTGGTATCTATATTAGTATAGAAACCATAAGAAACAAATTTCGGGAGAATAACCTGAGATCAACTGATAATCGCGTCTCACTCGGAATCACAAAAGAGACCGACTAGCGTTTGCTTAACAACATTCAGATTACGAAATGGATCAGTGCTTCCTAGTGATGAACCAAGATGTTGATTGACATGATTGTGATGGTCGTCTTCGAGTTTGGGCACGTGCAGCTGAACGCGATTGTGAAGGACTGGTTTAGGAGGTAGATAACTTCGAAGAATCCGATAGGGTGTAGGCCGGTATCACCTTCAACACTGATATAGATCTCATTGCCGGACCTGGACAATGAATGCTGTTCCATACATCGATGACATTTTTGAAAACCATGTGGGACCTTTAATAGTCCATATAGTTCCTGGATGTCTGTTACAGCAATATAATGCCCGACCACACGTAGCAGCTCAGATAAAAAGGTTCTTGGAAGAATACAAAATTTCCATGATGGACTGCCCCGCTCTTAACCCAACTGAATCGCTGGTTGCAGAAACAACACAAACCCTATATTCCAAATTTTGAGAAAAATAACAAATATTGCATACATGTCTAGTATACATCAGCGGAGAATAGAAAACTGATAGCATTGTATCTTTGTTAGCTGCGCAGTGACTTAGGTGATTTTTATACCCAAAATAGCTCGACAAGTGACACGAGGTTCCCGTCAAAAACTCATTTTCCCTAAAAAGTGGACTTAGGATGTTTCTGTAATCAGCGATTAAATTGAGCATTTGTGGGACGAGTTGGATCGGAACATAGAGATCCGACCTGTAGCTCCAAAAGGCCTTCGGCAGCTCATGGTAGTTCTTCTGGATGAATGGATAAACATAGTTCAAAAAGATATACAGAGTATGATTGAAAGTATGGGGCACGGACTTGTATGCACCAAAAAGTGTCAAAATATGCGTATATAAGCAGCTTCACTCGCGACAAGCTTGGCCATGGCAGCCTCCTTGGTAAAGGGCTTCTTATTGTCTTTGAGCGTTTTTGGTTTGTTCTCTTATCGTTTTCGTTTTGTTTGGTTTGCTTTGTTAGTTTGTACACCGTGTTCGTTTTAACATTTGCTATAGGGAATTAGTATGGGAAATCTGAAATATGCCAAATAGTTCGTTCTCGAATAAAAGTCGGTGAAATTAATAGTTGCAATCGATAGATAAGATATTCTAACGTACTGTCCAAAAATATTACCCGTAATAACAATCCCAATTCTTCAGAAATTATAAATTCAGTAATTACTTGCAAAACATTAATTTAAAATCCGGAAACTAAAAAGTCGTCGGCACTTGCCTCCGTGGTGTAATGGTTAAGCGTTCGGCCTTCTGAACCTTACGGGCTCTTGGCAGCAAGATCGAACCCCGTTACAACCAAGACTTTTTTTTAAATTTTATTTGTCATTAATCTTTAATTTAATAACATATAAGTAATTTGTTATTATTCTTTTATTCGAAAAACGTACAAGAAATAATAAATTATAGAAATGAAAACTGATGATGCTTTTTCATACTGCATACAACAAAAACCAATTTTTACAATATTAGTTTATTAACACTCAAAATCCTGAAGATTTAAATACATTTAAAGTTTCAGTATTGACAAGTACTTATTTTACATTTTATTATTTTAATTTGAAATAAATACGTAATGAGAATTGTTGAACTCACGTAGTATCCCTGTAAAACAATTGAATATCACTAAATGTTTATCTCGTGTGGTTTTTGGTTGTGTTTTCACCAACATGAATACCGAAGATAAAATTCAGATAATCAAGCTTTTTTATGGTGGATTAAGTGCAGAACAAATAAGTATTCATTTTCGAGAGTTTTTAAATAAACGTGTAAGCAGACAAGGAATTAACCATGTTGTTAAAAAATTTTAATTCAAGTGGCTGTGTTAATAAATGTCATAGGAAAAAGCGATCAAAGAGGCGCAATGAAGATACGGAGCTAGAAATTTTATTAAGAATAACCGAAAATCCACGAAGTAGTTTAAGGAAAATATCGAATGAATTGGGGTTGCAATTTAATTACGTACATAGAGTATTAAAGAAGCATAATTTTCATGCCTACAAATTTGAAAAACATCAAGAGATATTCGAGAAAGATAAGATTTCTAGGCAAGTATTTTGTGAAACGATGATCGATAGAATCAACAATAATTTTAATTTCCTACGTTATTGTTGCTTTTCTGACGAATGCACATTTTTTCTAAAATCTAATTTTAATAAACAAAATGTACGGTACTGGGATATTCAAAATCCGCACGTCAAAATTGACGTACACACGCAATACAAAGAAAAATTAATGTTTGGGCAGGAATTTTTAGTAATAAAATAATTGGACACTTTTTCATCGAAAATATAAATAAAGAAGTCTATCTAGATTTATTGCAAAATCACGTTGGGCCAGAACTGGACGTTATACATGAACAGGAAATATGGTTTCAGCGTGACAGATGTTCATCACATAATGCAAGAGAAGTAAGTTGTATTAAATTTGAGTTTTCATAGAATTATCATGTAAACATGGTTTTACAGGTCAGAGAATACTTAGATTTTTGCCAATTGTTGGATTGGTCGTAATGGGATGATAGCTTGGCCACCACGATCTCCAGATTTATCCCCTCTTGATTTTTATTTCTGGGGATATTTGAAAGACAAGATAAATGAAGTGATGCCACAATCCAAAGAAGAATTTAAAATCACAATTCATGAAATCTGCAACGGTATTAAGAAAAATACATTAGCAAAAGTTAGACGAAACATGTACGACAGACTAGGATATTGTTTAGCTGCAAACGGCGACTTATTTGAGCATTTAATTTAATCAGAACTATTTGAATAGAAAATTCTATTTCCTTCTAGTTTCTAAAGTTGCTAAATTATGAAGTGATACATATTCAGTTTTTCGCAAAAAGTGGACGCGACGATTTACTAAAGTAGTTGGCTAAATTACATACATATCTTAGCAGACGTTGTTTACAACCTATAGGTGAACTGCTGCTTTAAGTTTAAAAGTTCTAGGACTTTAAAATTGGATTTCTACTAAAAATACTCCGAAAACTGCAGGTTGAGAGACCAGAATAAAATAACGGTGTTTAAACGTTTATTTTTGGTATTAATGAATTCACATTTTATTAATTGGGTATCATTACTTTTCATTTCTATAATTTATTATTTCTTGTACGTTTTTCGAATAAAAGAATAATAAAAAATTACTTATATTGTTATTAAATTAAAGATTAATGACAAATAAAATAAAAAAAAAAGTCTTGGTTGTAACGGGGTTCGATCTTGCTGCCAAGAGCCCGTGAGGTTCAGAAGGCCGAACGCTTAACCATTACACCACGGAGGCAAGTCGCGACGATTTTTTAGTTTCCGGATTTTAAATTAATGTTTTGCAAGTAATTACTGAATTTATAATTTCTGAAGAATTGGGATTGTTATTAAGGGTAATATTTTTGGACAGTACGTTAGAATATCTTATCTATCGATTGCAACTATTGATTTCACCGACTTTTATTCGAGAACGAACTATTTGGCATATTTCAGATTTCCCATACTAATTCCCTATAGCAAATGTTAAAACGAACACGGTGTATATATTGTGATGATTTTTTTAATCGTAAGATCGGTTAATTTCATTTTATTAAGGATACTCGTACATTTGTATGATATTTTGGAATTTGGTTCCATTGTGGTCATTAACATAGGGCAGACCAAGACGTAGATAACTTCTGGCTTGGTCTGAAACACTGCCAAGTTCGTATTTTGCAAAAACCTGCCACAAAGAGAAAGGATTATAAAAATATTCTAATTTAAAAGGTTCTATATGAAATAAATAGTATAGAAAGATACTAGAACATGCCTTGAGCTTGAATATAAGCTTAGCTCTAGATTTATTTAATGCACAAGGGAGTATGCTGCATTAATCGGAACATTTAGCGAAAATGTGTATTTGACAGCCGTGAAGTGCAAAATGTGTATTAGAGGCAGCTTTCGAATACGACCAGTGCATTTATAAAATCAGAACTTGAATGGTCAGTGACGCCGTTGAAATATGAACATTTTTATAAAATAATTTTAACTGTCAAAATTTGAATTTTAAAATTGTAATTAGATCCAAGTGCTCTTATTGTAATTTTATGTATTTATAGCATCGTTGCCATGCAAATTTTGTCAGTTGCTGTGAGAGTTGTTGATAAAACAATAAAAAGACAGCGTCCTTTATACTTTGGTGTGAATGCACGCATTTTTGTTCAGCTTCTAAAAATGTAAAATTACATAACATTGTTTATATTAATAAAGTATTAGTTTCATTGTTCAATTTAAAAACGAGTTTCTTTGAAGAATGAGTAAATTAGTATAACTTACTAAGTTACTATTGAAATAAGTGGATGCTGTCTGGAGTTCGTTGATTTGGTCCCACATCGCAACAAGATTTGGAGCACAGCGCAGGGGAAGCAATATTTGAGGTCAAAGACGATCCTAGGAAGATAATTACATTTGCATGTAGAGATTGCTTCAGAAAGGTATACTAATTATAATTACCTATTAGCAAGAAGCACGAGTGTACCTTAGAACGTCGGAAAACACCAGAAAATAATATTTAAACCTGTTCAAATTTTCCATAGAGCTTCATAGGCATTTTAGGTTAAAGAACTGCATGCGACTGACGTGTTAAAGATTCTGCCTGAAGTCAGCTGCGTACTGGGAAATATTATAAAATGTCCATTTTCTCATATAATCGTAAAGCGTGATAGAACCGACTTCTGAGACAGAGTACTTATATTCGCCAGTTAGACCTGGTATTTTTGGCGCCCAACTTACCATAATTTATAAAAATAAATACAGTAATAAAAATATGATTGCGGAATGCAAGCTATTCAATCTTATTTAACTTTAAATTAATTAAATTATTATCTTCTTATTAATAATTTATAACATTATAATGCGGTCGTAAAATGTCCTCCCCCCCTACTAACTTTTGAACGACTTGATATTTCTTCACAAAATTTTGCGTGCTTTAATGGGAGGCTAAATACTACTTTTTAGTACATATTTAAATTTTATGGCGGCTAGCCGCCATTTTGAAATTTTTAAATGCCAGTGGGGGGCCTTTTTACCAACTTTCCTGTTTTTTCTATTAGCTTTTTAATAATTTCTAATAATTTTAAAACTAAAAACGCAAGAGATATAAAACCGCACATACGTTTAAAGGTCATTAAACGATAAGCTCTAAAATGTAAAAATATACAAGGTGCTCCATTAAAAAGTTATATATTAGGAGTTGAATTTTATTGAATGTGGTTGTAAACTAGCCATCCTGTACAAGATATATAAATTCTAAATAGTACGGCACCTGTCTGAAAATGCGTATGTGTAAAGTGCAAAATAATTTTGAAAAATTAAATGCCAACTGTTAAAGACAGACCGTCACTTTTTTTTTAATTTAAGATGTTCATTATTACCGATACCATTAGCAATAGATACCTAAAATCCTATATTGTTGTAAAGGCAAAAAAATAGTAAATCCAAACGCGTAACAATATGCAGGATATTCTATTTAAAATATAGAAGTTGTACATTGTTCCACTAAACAAAACAACCTGCAAAAAGTCAGCAATAACTTTAAGTTATGCACAATAATCAAACACACAACTTTTATATTTAAAGTTTTTTCCAAGCCGTTATAATAAAGAATTAGGAAACAAAACCGCACTATTATGTCACGCTGTATATATGAGGGGTACTTTTTTAATAAGTCCGTTTTTTAATAAGAAGAAAAATACTGGTAATATCATTAAAATACATTTTTTTCCATATTCTACATACTTCTATCTACTTTTCTACATAATTTCCATTTTTGTTCAAACATTTGTTATACCGCTCAACAAGTTTTTGAATTCCGACGTCGAAGAAATCTGCCGTCTGTGAAGAAGCCCAATCCATGACTGCAGTTTTCACTTCTTTGTCGTCGTTAAACCGTTGACCACCAAGGAACTCCTTTAACTACCGGAACAAGTGAAAATCACTGGGTGCAAGGTTTGGACTGTAAGGTGGATGATCCAGTTGTTCCCATCCAAAAGACCTGATTAGGCCTTGTGTTTGTGCAGAAACATGTGGCCATGCATTGTCATGGAGTAACATCACACCGGAAGACAGTAGGCCACGCCGCGTGTTTTGTATGGCACGCCAGAGTTTTCTCAAGGTCACACAATAAGCATCAGAATTGATTGTTGTGCTTCTCGGCATAAAATCCACTAACAAAATCCCTTTCCTGTCCCAAAAGACAGTTGCCATGATCTTTCGTGCTGAAATTGTTTGTTTGGCTTTCACTCTGGTTGGCGACGATGTGTGTCGCCATTCCATTGACTGTTGCTTGGACTCAGGAGTCATGTGAGCCACCCAAGTCTCATCTCCTGTAACGATATGGTCCAACAATTCATCTCCTTCCTGATCGTATCTCACAGTCGGCGGGAGACTCAGTTTTCCTAAACATTATAAACTTCTACAGCTCAGCACACATACAGACGGTACGGCTACAAATGGCGTCTAAACGCGCGCAAAGCATGCTGGGAACAGACGCGCAAGCGCACTGCGGTGATCGAGCGTCATTCACATTCTCATTCAGAACAGACCTTATTTAAAAAATACCCCTCGTATCTTTAACATACAGCTCGTATTCATATTTATTTCTATGTATGTATCCAACCTATAGTATACACAAATAAGTAAATTATCTTTAAAATACATGCCGGGATTATTTTAACACCATTCACATCTACCGTTCATTAGCAAACAGAACCCCGTAGACATTGGAAGCAAATTCTCCGGCTTAGACGATATCCACCCACTTTCTCGCGGCCATTTGCTCGCCACTATTTGCTCGCCTATTGTTTGCTCACGATTTTTTATGCTCTACAACTTGTTGCTCGGCGGACACATGCCGCTAAGCTATTTATTAATAAAATAAAATATCATTTGTAGGCATTTAGTAAATATTGTTAGTAGTTCTCAAAATTTGTCAATTCCTCTATGAATAATTGATATTCAAAACAGAGTTGCCTGTTGTATTACAAACTATACAGGCTAATATTTATCGTATCGGTCTTAATTGTTAAATTAGAGAATTTAACAAAAATATCAATCGATTTGTCTGAGTTTTTGATACCTAAAAAAATCTCAAACTTCTGTTTTTATCTTAATTTATACTCTATCTATATCTACAGTATCTGAAAATAAAATAAAGGTTATAATTACAAAGTAAAGAATGTGCTAAATTATTTTACAAACGAAGGTGCCTACAAAAAAAAACTGTTTTCTACATTAAAGTAATTAAAGTTAGTAGTACAGACAAGTTGACTGTCGAGTAAACGGATGGCGAGCAACTATCTTCGCGAGCAATTGCTGCCGAGGAAATGGTGGCGAGCAAATGGTGACTAGCAAATGACCTAAAATCGGCTTAGACATAATTATGGTCAGTATGTAGAGCGATTGATGAGCAGGAAATTAAATTATTTATTTAATTATCGACATAAGATACTACAGCATGTAGTAAATGTAAAAATAATACCAGTTTCAAATAATTTGCCTTTGGAATCATATTATGTTACTTATGCTGAAGTAATTTCACAAAGACATTTTGTTACGATAGTGATGTTACTTTTACACGACAAAATAAAGTTGAGGGAGTTGTTAAAGCCGCCTAAACGCACAGTGTATTACTTAAACTGCGTTCTACAAACTCTATCACTAAAGTAGTAGTAACTCCAGTAAATTTCGGGATTAAGAGTTATATAAAAATACTGCGCTAGTATCTATTACATGACGCGCAAATGAAAACCGACTAGATCAGTACTGTATTTAACCACGTACTAAAATATTAAAAAAGAAGAAAAAAGGCTGAATAAAGACTACTGGAGATAATAATAAATAATAATAATAATCTAACTTTATACTCAGATACTGACAGTGGGTTACAAACAACCGTTTTAAAATTACTGAAGATGGCGCAACGTATCAAGATTACGTGCACATGGTTATGAAGAAGTGAGCAACCTCTACGCATTGGAATGAAGTCACAATAATCGCCAACTCACTATTTCTCTTCAAAATTAAATAAACACAGATTTCTTATCGACAGCAAACTAAATTCAATTCTTTATATAACTGATTAATTATTGGGGGAAAGTATTAAGACGTATAATAAATGTAACACTAAACATAGCTACAAATAAATTACATTTAGGAGTGCATAGAGTTTTTCATCCTCAAGGCGAAGTAACTTTCACAAATCAAATCTTTGGGATCTTTATTGTATTATAACCAAGTAAATTATTTAAACGCTAATGTACAACATGCAACTATCTAATTTTAGTAAAGACTCTCTGTTGTTCATCATAATCGACTTTGAATAATTTTATTATTCATACTGTACAAAGTATTATACAGAAACGATAAGTGTAAATTCAAAAACGGGTAATAGTATGGCCTATAAATAATCTTTACCTGTTTTTACACCTCGAACTTTATTATTTTATATAATATGTCTTCTTCCAGGAGCAAGGATCATGGGTAGCATCCAGCTTCATGCTTGGCGCAATTCCAGGCTGTGTTTACGCAGGATGGGCGGTAGACAAATTTGGCCCCCGAAGATCCTTATTGTTAAGCTTCTTTCCACTATTTTTTCCATGGATTGCCGTCATATTTGCAAAATCAGCGTTAACTCTGTACATTGCGAGATTCATTGGTGGAGTAGGATTTGCCATAGTGACAACGGTAAGAAAATTGTTAAATTTACTGACTATATCAATTTGTAATTTCCAAAAGAAGTTTAACTAATTATTAACTTGAATACAGCACCATTATCAACATTTAGAATGTCGAGAGTAGAGAAAAACTAGATTTATATCCCCATATTAATATATGGGGGCCAAGCACGAAAAGGTCAACGTAAAAAAGTTAATTATTTCAACCATGGATTAATTTTTGATTTCTTATATTATGTAAGTTACCAACAGAAACAGCATTAAAAAGAATTTCAGCTTAAAATACTTCAACGCTGAAAATATTATATAAATTAGTTGCCCTACGATCTGCAGTGTGACTGTAGAAAATTTAACACTGTAGTTTCGTCTAAGGCTAATATAACACGACGCAGAATTTTGTAAAATTCTCTGTGAGCATGCTCAAATAGTGCAAATTACGTTGAGATCTGTAAGAAATCTATCAAAATAATCACGTGACGATAAAGCAAACAAGCTGCAGCAATAAAGAACGCGAGCAAGATAAGAAAATGTGTGTGGAACGTCGGCGTGGCGGGGTAAACACGTGGTAAACATATTCTTCTCTGCCCTCTATGATCGTTGTTAAACACTAAAAATTGTTCATTTGCGCATCGATGCGACGCCGACTTTGAACAAAATTCTGTAGGGTTTAGAACATGAATTTACAGAATTTTGTACAAAGTTTCGAACAACATTTTGCTGTATGACACGATACAGAATTTTGTAAAAACAGTTGATACATAATTCTGAACAATATTTTGTACAAAATTCTGTGTCGTGTCATACAGGCCTAACACCAACATAATTTGAAAATGTAAATGTGAACCGATTCTAACAAATGAAGCCACTTGTATTAATAACTACAAGAGTTACACTACTCTATACAACTATTGTATCTAAAACATTAAACATTTAACAAAAAAATGTATCAACAGACGATTAGAAACTCTTTACTATAAAATATGGCGATCAACTTGTACTATACGAGTGGCACAATAAAAATAAACGCAATTTAAGTAGCACTAAAAATATTTGATATTATTCAAATTAACCTTCATTTACTTTAATATAGATCTAAAGCTTTTGGAAACATTCGGCATAAGCGTCTGGCAAAACTGCTTTCAATTCGGCGGTTACATTTCTCTTAATATTTTTACGTCCTCAACACGTTTCCCTTTGAGTACGGCTTCTACTTTAGAAAAAAGTAATAAGTAATTACAATATAGCCGTATTTCATAGGAAATTACTTCACAATCAGTGCAAAATGGGTAGGTGCATCGTGATGGAACAAGAACCTAGTGCCCTTTTCTCCAAATTGCGGTCGCATTCAAACAATGCCCCGAATAGTCACTTCATTATTTTAGCGGAAAATACACTATTTATACTGTTTATCTTGCAATCACAAATTGTTTTTGGTCACACCCTGATTATCGCAAAAAGTAATCAGCATGATGTTGAGTCTTAATTTTTGCAAACTATATTTTTTATTGCACTACATATTCTGGCGGTTCATCTCAGGATCGTACGGAAACATCCATGAATCATCATCAGTTAAGAAAATTGGTACCACGCGACAAAATCTTCACAGATCTTCGTATTTTCCAAATCTTTACATAAAACTTGTCGAAAAGTCTAACTGCTGACATTCAACTCGTCTGCCATTATTTGAAATGTCATTTAGCGATCTTCTCCCACAATTTCACTAACTTTTGTAATCAAATCTGCATTTCGACAGACCGACGAACGCCGGTTCTAGCGTCACTCCAGTCTACCCTTGAAACATTACTAATACAACTTAAAATGTTAACACTGTACTTAGTTTTCAAAACTTCTTAAGTTTCTGTTTAATTTATAGCAAAATTTAGCATTCACTCGTAGCTCCATGACGACTTGAAACGACTTTTCTACTGTTAATTACTAAATGTATTAATACATTAAAACTTGAATTGTAAAATACGCTTATATTAAGCAAGTGCTTGATAGTTTGTATTATGTTTAAAAGGTAATTTATTCGATGTTTCGAGAGTTCTCACGAATCCTTATTATTCAAACTTTATTCGATCTGGCAACCATGCAATCCTCACCCTATAGTGAATTCTAGGTTGAGAGTACAGTATGGGCTCTTATACAGTATTGCCATATTTCTGCCGAAAGTTTTTTTTTTTGCTTATAAGAAATGATACAGTAACTAAAGTCAGAATTTCTATAAACATTCAACAAATAATCCTAATGTTCTTTTTTCCTAGAGTGGTTCAATATACGCCGGAGAAATAGCAGAGAAGGACATCAGAGGAAAACTAGGAACAGCTTTCAATATCTTAAAACTCACTGGAAGTTTATTCGTGTTAACCATCGGGCCTTTCGTTTCCTACACCGTTCTAGCCATTAGTTGCAGTATACTTCCTATAATATTTGTGATCTTATTCTTCTTCATGCCAGAATCTCCATACTATTTGATTAAAACTGGAAGAAAAGATCTTGCGCGACAAAACTTAATGATACTGTCCAAGAACAATCGAGACACCAAAGAAATCGAAGAACATTTGGAAGAAATTGAGAAAGCTGTGGAATACTCTTTAAAGAATAAATCAACATTGTGGGAGTTACTTTCCAAGAAAGAGTACAGGAAATCGGTAATCGTTATTACAGGTCAGTATTAACAACATTTTTTAAGTTCGGTTCTCTGAAGTTATCTCTTCAGGCTTAGACTGCGTCGTCGTAGAATTGATTAACATTCGCGTTTCGCTAACCATTTCAACGGTTAGCGAAACGCCAACATTGGTCAATTCTTCGACGACGCGGTCTAAGTCCGAAGAGATGACTTTATTAGACACAAACCGCGGAAACCTGAAATTTCGGTTCAATATTCTCCTTCATTTATGCTGAACTTTCCAGTTTAATTTCTAATCAACTTTTACAGGTATCAAAATGATTCAACAGTTAACGGGCATATTTGCCATTGAATCATACATGCAGACTATAATTGAAAGCAGTGGAAGCAGCATTTCACCTAAAGTTTCTAGCATAATTTGCGGTGTAGTACAAGTTCCTGCGGGTAAGGCCTTCTTTCTCATGATATGCGTTATAAAATATTTAGGATGGGTTTACTGAAAAACGTACATACGCCTTAGCTTCCTTCGAATCATCATCATCATCAACAGCCTTTTTTTCATCACACGAGCATCGGCATCGTGTTTGTATGAATTCTTTTTAAATAACAAATAAATAATAAGAAAACCTTTCATTAAGTCACCAACTTGAGACAAAAATGTCTAAGGTTATAACGTGTGGTGACTAATTTTTCAATGGTGATAATAATAAAATGGTTATATTTTACAATATAATGTTAGTAATACTTCTTATTTATATTAATTTCATTCTAGAAATTTCATCATGTCAAATCAACATTCAATATGTTCATTTTAGACGGCCCAAATATTTATTTCACATTCAAATATAATCCTCAAGTTACTAAGTAGTTATTACTTTGATACCAAAAAATTTACTATAACACTTTTCATTTATTAGTTTCAAATATAAAAATAATAGCCAGAATGTTAATAATAGCGAATATGTAGGATGTGAGCTTCAATTTACAATACAGAGTAGAGCCTGTTCCAATTGATAAGGCGATCATTTTTCAAGCAAGGCGATCGCTTGCAACAGGGTTCTACCTACATGCTCACTGTACCGGCTTAAACGGACATTGTCGCCCCTGGCAAGTAAACTTTGTGTAAAATATAGATCAGAAAGCCCACTTGTTGCCATTGTACATCGCCTTATCAATTGGAACGAACTCTATATGATACTGATTTGACGAGCTCTCATAAAAGCCTGATTTTTTGTCATATTCAATTTGAGTGTTATCATGTCATTAAAGATGTGAAATCGTGCGAAATATTATAGTATCACTAATTGATTTCATATATGTGACAGAGTGTGTGGTGGTAGCTCAGTTGGTAGAGCACTCGTTTTCTAAGTATAACGTCGATTTGGCCTGGATTCGAAACGTAAGCATTAATATGCATATTTATAAAAATCTTATCTACAACCCTACGCACACAATTTTCCAATCCGGCTTGCAACCCTGGGATCTTAATGCTAAAATCATTTTCTGGAATTTCTGTCGTTCGGATTCGACGTTAAACTGTAGGTCCCCCATGTTTCTAACTTAGCGCTGAGAAGAAACACGTGGCAGAGAAGAGGCCGATATCCAACAGTATAAAAATAAGGCTGGTAATGAATGTGAAAGGTATTCCACATACAGTGTGATCATTTTATCTTGTAACAAGTAGGTAAGCTACATCTCTCACATGTGCATGCAATGCACAGTTAACTTATTTTTTTAGTTACAAAAAATATGTTTTTACATTAGAGTCCTTTGAACAGGCAAAAGTCAACTAATCTTTTGTCAAAACTTAACAAGCGTCTGCAAAAAGTTGTTGACTTGTATAGATTCTTGTGGTAATAACAATCAGTTTCAATGTATTCTAATAGCTAGAAAACGAATATGATGTTGATTTTGAAAGAATGCAGAGGAACGGCGCATTTAGCAGTACGACGATATGCACAAAATACCCGGATAAACTCATTCCATCACATAATGCCTTCAGAGGTTCGTAATGAAATTTGCGGCAATATGGCCAGTTTCCCAAGCCAAAGATGAAACAACAACATGCCACAACTGTAGAACCTGAACGAGCAGTCATCGAACAAGTATCCCCATATAAGCGAACGAGTAGTTGCAAGAACTGTAGGCTTTAGGCAAAGTTCAGTATTTAACATTTTAAAAGAAAACCAGTTTCAACCTTACCACGTCATAATAGTGCGACACATTACTAAAGATAATTACCCAGGTCGAGCGAATTTTTGCCAGTTTTTAAGAAACGAAGTTACTACTGATGCACTGTTTTTGAAAAATATATTTTCTGATGAAGCAACGTTTAGTAACAATATGTGTGTAAACAGACACAATTGCTATTTCTATTCAAAAGATAACCGACATTGGATTCGGCAAGCACACTTTCAAAGAATGTTTACTGTAAATGTGTGGTGTGGCATAATTGACAACCTTATCGTTGGTTCCCGCTTCTTCGAGGCCAGTATAAATAGGGAAATGTCTTCACATTTTCTAGAAAATCATTTGCTTCAACTTTTAGAAAACATTTCTCTTTATGTTAGACAGCGTATGTAATTTCAAAATGACGGAGCACCTGCCCACATCCATAGAATTACAGAAAACTTTCCATTACAGATTAGTAGCAAGAGGTGTAATTCATCCTTGGCCTCCACTTAGTCTCGGCTCGACCCCATTAAATTTCTTTTTGTAGGGTAAAGTAAAAAATGCCGAACACAGGAATATTTACGTGAAAGAATTATTGAATCATGTAGGACAATCTCCCCACACATGCTAACTCGTGTTAGAAATTCTCTTCTGCGGCGGATTGACTTATGTGAACAGCAAGGTGGACGGCAGTTTGAACATTTATTACGTCATTAATTAGTGTTATTCTTTCTGCTTTATTTAATTCATTTTTCTTGTTGATTTTATGGTTATGTCAACTTATTTTTAAGCTATCTTGACTTTCCCTGTTTGTTTTGTTTACATTATAAAAAATATTGTAAATTGGTACGGGCCAAAAGAGCTTTTTCGTCGGACCGCAGCAGGAAAGATGGAAGTGCCATCTGCTTTACTCAGAGGAGTAGGGGTGGTTCACTAGGAACGCTTAAGGGAAGGAAATCTAACGGAGTAGTATACAGGGTGAGTCGAAATTAATGGGCGCCACCCTCCAGATTACAGCTGAATGCAAGTTCTCGAAGAAGGGCCGAGAAACCAGCAGCTTACGGGAATCGAACTTACCTTTATTGTGCCTCCTCCTGTATAATTATTACAAAGTTCATGCACCATAAAACACACAGAAATAGAAGATATTGTGCATTTTAAGACAAATATAACTCTATTGCTTGAAATCGGTAACACACTTAATACCTATAAAAAAATACACTCACAATGGCAATAATTGCAGTTGAACACAAGTATGGGACGTCCAAACACAAGTGCTCGCTGCCACTGGCTTACGCTATTTATTTTACTAAACACACAGATCTGTGCATCCAATGCCGTTCGAGTTTACAGAAATTAATTACACTTTACGATTAACAACTAATAGCAATTGGCGACTGAAGGTCGCTTTGCGTTGCAACAAGAAAAGGGTTCAGCACTTTAAACCAGTCAAATGAATCTCGAAACAAGTTTTCACAGCAGCATAATTAACAATTTTTTTACCTTAGTTTTATTCAGGTAGGGAGTAGAGAGAGAGACTCAATTTGGGGTGTTCTTAGGTTCTTGAGAAGCAGAAAAAATTCGCAGGCACGTCCCTAAAGACTGGATCACGATTGCGCCAGCAATCGCCAAGACGTTCTTCGCGGAACGGGAAATTTCGAGTGTTCTTGCCGTCGGAAACGAAATGGGGTTCGATCTTAATCCGCAAAAGCGATAAACAAATGCAGCATGTTTCTTAAATCCGACACTTGTCGATGGTTCTATTCACCCAATGATGATAACAGCGATACGACAATTCACGCGATAGACGCCCATCGAAACCAAGCCGGCCCTGCAGTGCTTGTTGTCGGCGCTGAGGTCATAGCAAGCAACCGGGTCGGAAGGAGATCTTAAGTCGACTGCCGAAAAAAAGAACGCTAATATCCAGCGGCTGAAGGTATTTCACCATATTGCGAAATATGTTGCAAGAATTCTAGAACAATTAACACGTAACACGTGATGTGGCTTACCTACCTGTTACAAGATAAAGTAATCACCTGTATATATTTCACATACTCACAAATAGAAATAGGAACTATGTAATACTGATTTCACGAGCTTATCATGTTATTAAAGTTAATACAAATGTGTTATCTAGCAAAATTTCAGAAGTACGAGGGCAGCATTTTAAGTTTTTACAAGAACTAGGAAAAGAAAATTTTTTTTGGTCTAAACTGTTTTATTGCTTTGCAAAATATTCGTCATTAAGATTTATACACTTTTGTTTGCATTTTAACCAATTCCCGAAACATTTTTTCCACTCTGAAGTTGGTATTTCAAAAACATAGTTATAAGTCTCAACAGCACCTTGAGGTGATGAAAATCGCAGTCCAGGCATTTTTGTTTGACATTCGGGAAACAAGAAGTCGTTAGGCGATAAGTCAGGTGAATACGGGCAATGAGACATTATTTCGATGTTTTTCTCCTTCAAATAATCAATTGTTTGAAATGCTGTGTGAGAGCTGGCATTGTCATGATGAAGGATGATTTAACGTTTTCGGTTGATTTTCCTGATTTCGTCGATGACTTCTGGCAAACAAAATTGTTGTATACCATTCAGCATTAGCTGTTCTTCGATCCTCTAAAGGAATGGTTTGCGACAAGTCCAGTACAACCCAAGAAACAAGCGATCATTTTCTTGGAAGTGGTTCATGAACGAACAACTTTTATGGGATTCCGTTCATCTTGGAACACCCAAACAGTGGATTGTTGCTTAGTTTCCGCTCCATACGAATATCCCAGTTTCGTCACCTGTTACGATGTTTTATATGAATTTTGCAGTTCCTTGATCGATTTTTTGATCATCTTCTTACAACAATTAACACGAGCCTTTTTTTAAGCTTCGGTCAAATTATGCGGATTCCATCGGGAACAAATCTTTTTCACAGCTAAATGTTGATGCAAAATCGAATGTACTTCAGTCTTCGATATGCCAATCTCACAGTAGGTCACATGCCGATGTTCTTCAATCACTTTGCGCACAGCGTAGATGTTTTTTGGAATAACCGATTTTGGTCGACCTTCACGACGCACGACCACGACGAAATTTTGGAAACCAATTATAATAAACAGTCTTTTCTGATGGTGCTTCATTGCCAAAAGTTGAACGAAGCGCTTCTATGCATTGTTGTTGAGTTAGGCGGTTATTAAAATCGTAAAATTCATCCAACGAAGACCTTCACGTGAAATTTCCATTTTTTCACAAAATTGCTTTTTTGTTAAACGCTCACTGTAAACAAACTACTCGGTCAATTTCTAGGCTGTCACTGTTTTCACAATAGCAAATGTCAAATTTCACGAAAATAGTGATGACACATCTCAATAGCGCCATCTAGTGGTCATTTGTAAAAACTTGATACTTACCTTTGCAAATTTGAAAAGCCACCGGATGATGTTACTTACACTCCTGAAATTACTCATTTTTTTTACACATTCAAATTAAACATTTTTAATCGACTGATTATTACTTATAATAAATTTCAGCATTTCTTGCCGCTGCCCTGGTCGATAAAGCTGGTAGAAAACCACTCATGATTATATCATGCCTGGGTTGTGGATTGGCCTTGGTTGGTGAAGCAGTCTACTTCTACCTCCAAGACGAAACAGATGTAAACGTTGACTTCCTTTCTTGGTTACCAACTACGGGTTTAATGTTATACTTAATCATGAACCCCATTGGAATATTCACACTGCCTTACATCCTACTAGGGGAATTGTTCGCGACCAACATCAAAGGAGTCGCTGTATCAGCGTCGACGATTTTTGGAGCCAGTTTAGGTTTCCTTGTAACCAAATTTTTCGAGCCGATTGCAGAAGCATTAGGGCTGCACGTTACGTTTGAAATTTTTGCTGGTGCGTGTGTTTTGGGTGCTCTGTTTGCCTTCTTTGTGCAGCCCGAAACCAAAGGAAAAACTTTGGCTGAAATACAAGAAAAACTTAACAGAAGTAAGAAAAATCAAAATAAAGAAGTTGCTTAGATTGTGATCAAATGTAAACGAAAACACAAGACGTATTCATTTTCTGTGATTCATAGCAGTATTAAGAGAATGTACTTTGTAAAATATCACTTTAACGTTTGGGCTTTACTGTGTAAAATTGAATAGGCAGTTACGTGGTGAATTAGACAATGATAATTAGTACAAGCTTTAGATATATGAGCAGCTGTAGCGGAATTTTAGTTGACAATAAATAGTATAATTTATTTTTAGTAATAAACGATATTAAATACCATGGTTTTTTGTGTTTTGAGCAAGCTGTAATTGGAAGTACTTCTTTCTTTAAAAGCCTATTCGATTTAATCAA
This sequence comes from Limonius californicus, assembly GCA_014611495.1. NCBI lineage: Eukaryota > Metazoa > Arthropoda > Insecta > Coleoptera > Elateridae > Limonius > Limonius californicus. The sequence continues at coordinate 5,591 of JABXWE010105561.1, read as the reverse complement.
CGTCTCTGAGGAGAAGACTTTAAAAACGGTACCTATTTTATAAACAACTTTACGTATTAACCTAGTGTGAAGCAAAATGAGAATTAAGCGAAGGCAACAGAAATATGAATAATAATGTCGCATTATAGCATTGCTTACACAAATCCATGCTTAATATTCAAAAGAATTTCATGACACTTAATTATCACAAACCTCATAATCGACGCGAATCAGCATTTCAAACTTTTTTGATCAACAAATTAGATACATACCATCTGCCGCATCCTGTAGATCTCACAACTAGCTTGATTAACAAATAAAGCAAATCACGACACAAATTATCTCCAAGTCATTTTAAAAAACCTTTTTATGTGGATCTGCAAATTAAATATCATTTTTAATTTTTCCTTTATCGAGCGCTTAACCACAACACTCCCAAGTCACGTGTTAGCAGAGAGTATGACATAACCTCATCTTTGCAGTACCCATTCTAGAACTTTCAACAATTTATTTCAATGAAACTATACAGTTCTGGCTTAAAAAAATTACTAGATAGATGGCCTGGTAAACGATACTTTGGTGTATATAGATTTTTACCCGTATTTTTCATCCTTGGTGCTGCTTTGGAATTCTCTATGATCAACTGGAAAGTTGGTGAAACTAATTTCTGTAAGTTGCTAGCTGTTCTAATACTTAAATATAATAATAATAATCACCAAAAATTACAGATAGAACTTATAAACGTAGACAAGCAAAGAATATTGTTGAAAAGCAGTTGCATATCGAAAATTAACAAGAATGCCCGCAGGAGTGTCGTTATCTAAATATGTGACTTTCCTAGCTGCTGCAATGGTCTCAATGTTTGCAGGAGCTCAAGTTGTCCACATCTACTATAGACCTTTAGATGACTTGGACCATTATGTTGAAGATGAATTACGTGCACATAAGAGATAGTTATAATTGAAAGTTTCAATTTTCTAGTCTGATTGTGTAAATTATTATCAATTCGTATTAACTAAGGCTCTATACAATCTATCATTAAACTTAATAATAAAAATAAAATGATCACAACAAGAAAAATAATTAAAAATCAAAGTGGTAGCTTCGAAAATTTAAACTTTCAGTATTTGGTTGTACCCTTCCAAAATAGTTTCTCTAAAAAAAATTTACTGGAAGCTTCGTCTGCTGTTAATCACTTTACATGTTCCTAAAGTTTTGTAGGTAATTTTAAATGAGCCTGTATAAACAAAATGTAATTTTACTTGTACATACAAAACATTTTAAATTATACATGAATGTATTAATAATAAATCATTGTGAATGTTGATTTATTTACATTTTGTTGGTAATAAAAGCACTAATAAATTAATTTTTGTCCAAATAGAAGGAAGCTTTCTTATTGTTTAATACTTTTAATGACACTTCCAGGAAACTAATAGAATTAATTATTTGTTCTGAACATATTCATCCTAGGCTACAACAAAATACTGTCAATACAAATCCCTATGAAGGCTAAAAATATATTCCGAAAATACAGAATATATGTACGTATATAGGGTGCTCTACTGCTACATGATGTTTCAGTTCACCAATGTCTTCAAGATAGTTTTAAAATGGTAACTGGTAATCATTTTGGGAAAACCTATAATTATTAATACAATAGAACCTATAAGGTTCTTCAAAAAAATAATAAATAGTAGTAAATTTACAATATTGATAATTAGAACTATTTTAACGGTAGGTACCATCTCAAATATCTTTCATTTAACTGTTGTACTACTATTTGTGCCAACGATTCTTAACTAATTTTTGAAACTATTCTCTATTTTAGAGGAGCAACTTTATATTATTCTAAATCTGCCACTTGAATGTTGTGTTAGTGATGTGCGGAAATCTTGAATATTTTATAAGTAAGTATGCAATGCTATATAGTTATTTTTAAATGGCTTTAAGCAAAACAAGAATCCTTAGAAATAATAAGAAACTTAAAAAAATCAATAACAATAAGAAACGTTACATTGTAATTAAATTGTCTGTAACGAAGCTATTTAGATAATCATACAAATGTATACGATTTAGAAATTAAATGTTCGAAATTTTCAAATATATAAATATTTCTTTTATTTTCAAATATGCATAAATCACTCTGTTTACAACCATTTATGTTACAACAAACATACTGTTTTACCATATACTTTTGGAAGACGTAAGTTGCCGCCCCCCTGGCTTCGGACAAAAACCTAACCAGATACAAGAAAAAGACAAGAATTATCTGATTTAATTAGTTTGAGCAAAACTTTGGTTGAATCATCGCGTTTACGTATCTACCTGTAAAGAACTGTCTACATTTCTAGAATGTTCGAGAAGATCTAACGTCACCCGAGTGGGGTGTATAAAAGCAGACTGGCCGCTGGCATGGCACGAAGCTACTCAAGCTAGGTGTGTAGTTACAGCGTTACTCTTTTAATTATAGGTAGATTCGGCAGTTGAGTTCTAATAAGATAGCGATGGACCAGCGATTCCGAGCGATATCTCGATAGTTGATTGAATATTAGTGCGATAATAACTGTTAGTGGTGTTGAAATTTAGTTAACAAAGTGTTTAGTGTAATTCAAATATTGTTGTCAAACTGAAATTTAACGACAGAACTGACCAATTTTGGTCCAAATGGAACAGAAAAAGCGGAAACATTCAACTACCGACATTCGATCAGTTTTCAAAAAGAAGCCGAAATCAACTGAGCCGATGCACGTTTCTTCGGAAGAACTCAATCTAACAACGTCCTCAATCGACGTCGATGCAGATGATAATTTTCCTACGTATAACCAGTATAACACGAACTCTTTACCGCGCGCCTCCGAATCTGAAACCCCATCATTTTCTAAAATTCAAATTCCGTTAAAGTCTCAAAGTGCAACTGATATATCAGCATCGATGAATTACATGCGAGCTCAGTCAAAGAATATTGACTTTCCCAAAACAAACGGAAGAAGATTTAACTCGCTTTTGTACAACACATTTGAATGAATCGAATATTCAATGAAAAGGACTCCGTGTATTGTTTCTGTTGTCGACATTTTAAACCAAACAGTACATTTTTCGGAGAAACTAGTGGAAATATTGCTTTTGTGGATTATGGCTTGAACAAATGGAAGGATATAAAAAATCTATTGTACAAACACTCAAATGGGCAACGACACAAGGTTTCATCTCAACTTTGGCTGAACTACAAATCAGTACAAAGAAGCGAAAATAAATCCATTGCTTGCACGATCAATGTCCAAAGAGACAAGGAAATTCTAGATAATCGGAATCATGTACGCTGGTTAGTAAAAACGACATGCTACCTTGGGTCACAGGCACAGGGACTCGCATTCCGAGGAAAGGAAGAACACGAAGAATCCGACAATAAGGGCAACTTTATAGAGCTTTTGAACGTATTCGCCCAAGAGGATACTAAGTTAAAGGAAAAGTTGTCGTCACGATATGGGCACTATGCTTCCCCTGAGTATCAAAACGATCTGATAAAGGCTGTGGCTCATTGTACAAGGCAGAAAATTTTGAGTAAGATGTCGAAAAATCGCTATTTCACTATCATGGTGGATGAAACTAAAGATGCATCTAAGAAGGAACAATTGAGTTTCGTCATCAAATTTATTGACCAAAATGGTAATGTGAACGAACATCTTTTGGGAACTAAACATGTCAAGAATTTAAATGCAAGCAATTTAGTTGATCATATAAAAAAACTACTGAATGAAAATGGACTATGTATTAGGAACTGTGTTAGCCAGTGTTACGATGGAGCGGCCGTCATGAATGGACATCTAAATGGTGTTCAAAAGAGGATCCAAGATATTGTTCCATATGCGATGTACGTGCACTGTTACGCACACAGATTGAATCTCTGCCTAGTCGCTACTATAAAGAACATCAACGTAAAGTCCAGACAGTATATAACTTCATTATGAATGGACAAACAAAATATGAAGTATTTGTGGAAACTCAGAAGTCCAAGAACCTGCAGGTATTACACTTGGAGAGATTAGTCGAAACAAGATGGTCTTATTGGTATAACTCTTTGAAAAAAATTAAACTTCGCTACGTGGAACTCAAAGACACCTTAAATATTGTGGCCAGTCAAAGCGTAGACATTTTGGCTCGAGCTGAAGCTACGGGGCTTTTAAAGGAAATTACGAAACGAAGCTTTATATCTTCTTTGATTATCACTGAAGCAATTCTCGAAAAAATTCATATGCTCTCTTGCGAACTACAAAATAAGAAAATAATAATCACGTCGGCTATTAAATTAGTTAAAGCGTCGATACAGATGTTAACTGATATGAGAACCGATGTGAGGTGGAATCAATTTCAGGACGAAATATCCGAATTCATGAAAAAAGCGGCCTTAGAATTTATGCAAAGGCGAGAATCACGGAAAACAACCACAAGTAGTCGCCTTACTGATTTTTTTGTAACTTCAACCATAGGAAAAAATACAACAGAATCGCCAGACGAAATAAAGAGAGAAATACTTTATGGAATTTTGGACCGTTTCGTCAGAGAACTGGAGGAAAGTTTTATAATAAATAATGAAGTTTTGTGTTCACTAGATGCATTTGACCCAGAGTGTGATAGTTTTTTAGCGTTTGATATTGCGAGGCCCCTTTTACTTCACTACAAGAACTTAGACTTAGATTTGGTACGTCTTGAAACTGAATTTTTTACAGCTAAAGGTTTAATTAAATCATCACACACAATATTGTCGAATTTAGAAGAACTGAGAGACAGTTTAAATGAAACTCCAGAAGCCTTTAGAGAATTGCTGAAAGCAATTGAGATAGTACTTTGCATTGGGATCTCAACTGCATCCAATGAAAGAAGTTTTTCATCATTAAACAAAATAAAAAATCATCTTCGCACTAGTACTGGTGACGATAGATTGAGCGGTTTGCTTGTAATGGCCGTTGAGCGCTATTTTGTCAAAAATCTGAATTTAGACGATGTAGACTATTTTGCAAGAATGAAACAAAGGCGATATCCATTACTGAATTAGCAATTAGATACTTACTCAATTAAAACTAATATAATATGTTATTCTTTATGTATTACGAGGAATGACGGTTACTTTTGTTAGAATAAAAGTTTTCTTTTGTTACGCCATATTTACTCTATGTTTATAGACTTATACCTATACCTTTAAATCAAGTTTGAATTTTTATGTAGTTATTTATTTCTAGTAAATTAAAGATGTCGGAGAAACTTTATTTACTAGAATAGGGTACAATTTTTGTCTTGAATTATTTCGATAAGTTCCGCTAGATTTTAAATTTTATTTCTAAAACCTTGGCATATATCTTGATAGCAAACTTACTTGGAACACACATTTAAAAACCAAAAGGAAAGAATTAGACATCCGCGTGAAGAAGATGTACTGGCTCCTTGGCCGAAAATCACAACTAAGTTTAACAAACAAAGTGTTACTATATAAAACCATAATAGTGCCGATTTGGACATACGGGATCCAGTTCTGGGGATGTGCTAAGTCATCGAACATAGAGATACTTCAACGTTTTCAAAGTAAGACACTTCGAGCAATGGTAAACGCAGAA
>JABXWE010105559.1:0-13238 GCA_014611495.1 Limonius californicus | reverse complement strand
CCCCCCCCCCCCAGAATCCTTGGGACAGACTGACAAATCAGTGTGAAATTTTGAATTTTGAATCCTACTCACCTGGGGTATTAAAGCTTGGCATCATGGCATTCTTAACATCTTAGGGGTTGTGGCTTTAAAACGCCGCGCTAGTCATGCGTGTTGACGAGTTTTAGGGTGTAGGATATGGGAAAGATAAAATAGGTTTTTTGTTGGGGTTGTGTAGGGTCACGACTCCCTCCTAGTGCTAGGAAGTGGAGAAGATTTGTGCTTCCCTGAAGTGGTGCTATCTCCACCAGGATCGTAGAGGAGTGTCCACCCGCTACCCTACCGAAATCTGTTATGACAAACAATTAATACACTTTGTGAAATAAATTCCGCATTCTCAAAACATACACATTCCATACCAATGAACATTGACATGATACTCTTGTGTATGTTAACAAATTTTGAAACTGTTTAGGTGGCTCGTACCTGCGGAGTATTAAGTCCAGTTTCTGGGGAAGTCCAGGGCAATGAACCAGTTTACAGTGGTTATTTGTGGAAATTGGGAGGGACTCCAACAACCAAGTGGAACCGAAGATGGTTTACTGTTAAAACCGATAATTGTTTATACTTTTATAAAACGGACACGGTAAATCACAGTGCTTTAATCTCATATTAACAATGAAGATCTTCAGTTCAATGCATTATTTCCTCTTTTAGGAGAAACAACCAGTCGGTGCTTTGATGCTCTCAAATTATGATGTCCTTAAAGTGGACAACTCAAGTTCGGGGGTGCCTGCACGTGCATTCCGGTTTGATTTAAAAAGAACGGGAATACCATCGTTACATCTTGCAGCAGAGTCAGATCAAGCAGTGGTGAGATGGTTGGAAGTGATTGCACAGGCAATAGAGAAATCCCAAATGACAGATACTTGGCTTGAGCAAACTAGAAGAAATCTCGTGTTAGCCCCCAACGCATTGCAGAAACCTGACTGCTTTGGATACCTTGTAAAGTTAGGAAATCAATGGAAATCTTGGAGTAGAAGATACTGTGTGCTTAAGGATGCTTGCCTGTATTTTTACCAAGACATTAATGCGAAGAATGCCTTTGGTAAGTATACCAAGTAAATGTATTTTCTTTTGTAAAACTGTGTGTATAGTATTTTACAATTGGAATTTTTGCACTTGTATAGGCAACCAACATTACAACACTGTAGTTTTTCAACCCAATAAATAACTTAAAAAATACGAGTCTAGTTTATGCAATGTTACAAGAACAAATCTAACTGAGATTGTTTTAACACCTAAAAGGCTTAAAAATCAAGCCAAACTCTCAGCGGCAACTACTCGATACGTGTTCATGTATATGTTAAAATCGGTACCATGTTTCCGCACCTGTATTTGGGTATATCTCATTACGGACCTGTTTTCTATTTGAACATAACCAGCTGACTGAGGGGTATTGTTATCGGGGATTATAAATAATTTTAGAAGAGATTACAAGTTTAGGGTAAAGCCAAAATCTGTTTTTATAAGATTGCACGTACTATAGCCCACTTTCTATAAATATACCTATAAGAAATTTTTCTTTTTATAATATATAACTTTCTTTCATATATAAAGAAAACAAGTCATTTTTACCAATTGAAAGCAAGGAAATGTACCAATAGGTGACTCGGCTGTTATAATTTTTTAGAATATAGTAAATATCCCATTTTTATAGGAAATTCGGTATATTATACCTGCTGCACTGTGTATATGGGGTGATTCACAAGAGAATACGAGCCTACCAATCCAAAAATAGGCAACCCAGAATACATATCACAAGATACTTCTTTTTCTTCATGTGGCGAATTCGCTTACCGCATGTTGGTTATCATATTGGCTAATCTGAGTTTATTTGCAGCTTCTCCGAATAAGAAAGATGTTGATTTGACTAACCTCTCGGAGGTTTTTCGGCCAGGATGTTCTTCTGCCCGGGCTTCTTTTGTATAAGATACTGCAATATCTAAATTTGTATTCGCGGTGTTGTGAATGATGACGGAAAGCTTCATTGAATAGTTGGTCAGAATAAAATACCATTATGGCATCTCTGATTCAGAATACCGCCAATAAAATTGTAGATATCACAGTATCTTGTGGAATTTCTATCAAGGAATTAAAATAAAACCCAGTACCTTCCAACCACGTACAAATATATGTAAAGATAAACACGGCAGCAACATATATGAAAAACCAGGAATTATAAAGAGATGGAAAGAATATTTTGAAGATCTACTACATGTAACCGAGGACATAACTCAAGAAGAGAATTACGTAACATTAGAGCAACACTTAGAGGAACCAAAGCCAGAAGAAATAATTTACAAAATGAAAAACAACAAATCCCCTGACAGCGATGGAATAACTGGACAGCTTGTGAAACATGAAGGGAAAGAAATAAGGAAAAGGATATATGGATTAATCAAACGAATATGGCAAGAAGAAAGGATGCCAAACGAATGGAACATTGGGCAAATAGTACCGATACATAAAAAGGGCAATAAGAAGGATGGAACAACTACAGAGATATAACGCTTCTGAATGTAGTATACCAGATACTTCATGTCTGCTGTATAGACGAATAGAAACCTACAGCGAAGAAATAATACGCGAATACCAGAATGGATTCAAAAGAAACCAGTCGACTATAGCATACAGCATACATCAAATCAGACAGAGTTTTAAGAAAGCACACAAATACCACATGGAAATACACTGCTTGTTCATTGATTTGTAACAGGCGGTTGAAAAAATCAATAGAAAAAAACTGCTGAATGGTCTCCAGGAATTAGGTATCCCCATCAAATTAATTAGGCCAGTAGATATGCAACTACATGAATCTCACGCCAGGTTATTAATGCATGGATGCGAGACTGATAACATTGCAATAAACTGTGGAGTCAGACAAGAAGATGCACTGTCTGCAGTGTTATTTAACCTAACATTGGAAAACATAATACAGAGTATAGATATATTTGGAAGCCTTCGCAATAAAATGACACCACTAAATGCAATATGCTGTAGACATCGTCATATTAAGCAGAAATAAAAATGAAATGAAGGACATGCTCCCAATATTAGAAAAGGAAGCAAAAGAAGCAGGACTGCTGGTAAACGTCACAAAGACGAGAGAAAAAATATCCGGATGAATGATCTGCAAATTAATGATTATGTGTTTGAACAAATGTGGGAGTTCGTATATCTAGGATCAGAAATGAATTATAATAATGATGTAAACAAAGAAATTGAAAGAAGAATAAAAGCTGGTATGAGAAATTTTTATGCATATAAAAATATATTCACGACAACTATATTAAGCAAATCGACTAAATTTTAAATCCACCAAAGTATGATACGCCCAGTAGGTAATAACATACGGCTGTGAAACTTGGTCAACAACCGACAAAATGGAAGAACAACTGCGAATGTGAAAGTAAAATATTGAGAAGAATGTACGGACTAACAAAAAACGAACATGGAATCTATAGAATTAAAATGAACCATGAACTGGATAATCTTATAGGAAGGAAAAATATAGTGCACCACATTAAGGCCCAAAGAGCAGCCTCGTTAGGACATATCAAACTTATGAACGGAAAGTAGAGAACGGAAACACTAACAGAGTGAAAACCTGCTGGGAGATGCCTTAGCGGTATACCTAAGAAAAGATGATGCGATTGTGTCCTAGAAGACCTACGAAGAATGGAAGTAAAGAATCGGACGGGATCCGTCAAAGAGAGGAAAGAGTGGAGAGAGATAGTTGAACAAGCTAAGACCCACTTAGGGTTATAAAAGCTGAAGGAAGAAGAAGAAGTACTTTGTGATATGTATTTTGGGTTGCCTATATTGGTAGACTTGTACTCTACCGAAAATCACCTGGTATTATTATATCCCGTACAGTGACAATTGCAGTAAATCTAATTTTAGAAACATATTTTTGCACCTAGGTTTCTAAGCCAAGAGGTGGCAGTAAGTTAGATATCCTCTAACAGGTGACACGGTAATGCACCAATACACGACAACATACAAAATTAATATATTACTTCGACGATTCTATTAATGCAATTCTACAATTAATATGAAATGGCAGTGTCATTCAAAAAAATTTTAAATACTAAATCAATCATTTTTAGTACACGTTTAATATTCATGGTCGTTTCTCAAATTCCTTCATATAGCTGCTAGGCTTTGTAGTATGGGCTCATCATATATTTACTGTTGGCATAGATGTTGACACCCGAGCATATTTTACCTCAGCAACTATAATCATTGCTGTTCCGACTGGAATCAAAATTTTTAGTTGATTAGCTACCCTTCACATCTTCCTTAATAGTATACCAATTTCGGACTTAACAGTTGGCCATTTCCATATAATCATTATCCTGATAAGCATTGTCGTGCTTCTGCGTCTCATGCTTGTAATCATGTACCGAGAAACAATTTTTCTTCTCATTTATTTATTACATAATCTGTCTCATTCTTTAATCATATGTCCATTTACATAAAGCAAATGTCTAATAAAGATTTAGAAGGTGTGTCCCATATTAGTAATCATGCCACTGAAAATGTTTCTTCGTATATTACTGAGACACCATCGGTAATCATTTGTATTCAGTGTTAAACGTAGACCTCTCCTAGATGATTCCACTCGCTTCTATCTTGGGCTGTTTTCCTGGAATGTTGAGAAAGTAGTATTGTCCTATCAAACACTAAACACAAATACTTGTCTGTCCCAAGGTATACAAAATCTAGGCAGACCCCGGTTAGACACGCAATGCTCTAAAACATATCTGTCTAAAATAGTTAGGGTAAATCATGATCCAATCAAACAAGCCACAAGTTGATGCTAAGCTGATTATGCTGGGTGTTACCTCTAAATAGCGATGCAATCTAAGCCTAAAGTTAAACTTAGTATTGACAATCATGAAGTTTGCTTGATACAAGCATTAATCTCAAATTTTCTAAAAGTGAAATTACCTGGACAGAATATATCGGTTAACATTACCAACACTACAAACTGCACACTAAACCTTGTAACCTTGTTCTTGAACTCCCAATATACGTAAGGCATCATAATAAATGTACTGAAGTTTATTTGCTACAATAGCCAAGCGTGCTTCTTCCAGACAACAAAAAATAATAGTATCTGCTATTGGTTAGATGTAAATAATTAATAACACTATCGCAATATACAAGAAAACATTGTTTAAAAAATTGCTGCTTAATGTGATCTCTTTTAATAACTTATTTATTTAAAAAAACTTCGTCTACTGTAAATAATAACACACAATCCTACTTGTAACGTTGTTTCCCTATACAGTGTGTCCCAAAAGTACCGGCAATATTTCAAGGATGTATTCCAAAACTTATTTAGAGTCGAAAAGTCCATATAAACATATAGGTATCCTAAAAGTAACCGTTAACGATGTATTGTTTAATTCCTAATTTATGTGGCTAAAATTTGTATCAACGGATTTCTGAAATACTGATATATTTGTTTTTGTTTGGTAACATTTGAACATCGCTTTTAACAAATTATTGTTTGTAACTTGTCAGTTTATTACTTTCATACTGAAGTTATTGGCTTCTTCTTTGTATCCTTATTCCCATCGTAATTCACAAATTAGTCACAATGCCAACGTTATTTTCAAATGAAGAATTGTAACGCCTAGTCGAATCGACGGCGACAATTCTAATATTCTAAATAGAAGCAATACAACCGAACCTACTATTTGTGATGCAAGGTCCAGGTATCAAGGACAAGGGCCGACCAGCTACAGTCGAAGAAGGGGGGGGTTTGATAAGCCTAGGCGCCACCTGTTTAAAATATCCTTCGTCCTTGAAAATAACACGAGGTAAACAGGAACCTTCCTGGAGGTCGGACTTACCTTGCTTCGGTAATTGCTCAATTTGTTCCCAAAATAATATATGATAACCCAAGACACAATAAAACACAGCAATAAATTACCAAAATTCAATTTATATAAAGATTCACCCTTAAATCTTCGTAACACAACCAATTGGAATTAAAATATGTATTCAATAATGATATTTTTCTATGTATATAACAGTATTTACACAATCATGGCTAACAGTACCGGTAAACAATTAATAAACCAAAATTCTTAATATTTCGGGAACGCAATAATGCGAAAAGATTTATCAGACTGAAATTCACGACAAAACCCGCTAAGTATTTCTAGATTCTTCGAAGCCTCGCGAATTAAATATCCAGATAAATAATTACCTAAATAATGGTAATGGTGTCGGCTATCTATTAATCAAGAATTAACTTTCGCACTATTCCCCCTTTCTAACTGAATTTCAAACAGTAAAAGCAAATTTAATTATACTGTTGACCATTTAACAAATTTATTCCAAATTCAACAAAAATTATTATCAATTTATACAAAATACAAAGTCAATGAAGGTTAAACATTCACTAATTAAGAGTACTTAGTCTTATTATCAATTAGAGTGTACAATTATAAGTTTTATTAAGATTATTTGCTGTTAAACTACAATTTTTCCAGAACCCCTCGTATCCTCGATATTATATTTGAAAATTTAATGTTAAAAGGATTGACACACCTGGAATTTCCTATCTCGATGTCCTCCTGTTCGGTCTCGCTGCACGGCCAATAACACCGCTTGTCTCGAACCCACAGGATCTCTTTGATGTTTCACAAATGACTGTTAAATTCGTAATTCTAGCTCCAGCCAATTCCGCCTAAATAATTTCAATAGTCTTAGAAATGAAAGAGAAATTTGGATTTCCAATGCTTACCAAAAGATGTTATATGGCGATAAGAACTGTCTCAAAACAAATGCACTCAAATTATGATCAACTCCCGGGAAATCACATCAAACTAACGATGCTTAAAACTTCCCAAATGTGTCTTCAAAATTTAAATTGGAAAACTTTCCAAGTCTTAAAACGACTTATAAAATTATCTCAAACACGTGCACGTTCTATGAGAACTCGTATAGTAATGTCCTAAACGGAAAACCCAAATGCACCATTTCCTGAATCTAGAAATCAGATTTGGAGAATAGACGTGCTCGCTTACATTCATATCATCATCAAAGAGCTCAAGCTCTAGGAAGTGATTTTGAAGCTCGTGTAAGATTTTGTAATTGAGTATAAAATAATCAAAACCTACCGCATATTTTATGGACTAATGAAGCTTCTTTCACACGAGATGGTATCAATAATTATCATAATTTTCATGAATGGGCTGCAGAAAATCCTCATTTAAGAAGACGCTCGGATTTTCAACGTCGATTTAGTGTTAATATGATAGCTGGTATTCTTAATGATCGTCTGATTAGACCATTTGAACTGCCACACCGTTTGAATGATGCGAATTATAAATATTTTCTAGAAAACCCTTTACCCTTATTACTGGAAGATGTACCATTAAATATTAGACGTGCAGTGTGGTAGCAACACGACGGGGCACCAGCATATCGATGTCTTCGTGTTAGAGCTTGGCTTAACGCACATTTTTCGGGAAGATGGATTGGAGTAGCAGGACCCGTAGTATGGCCACCGCGTTCGTCGGACCTGACTCCATTCGATTTTTATCTTTGAGGTCACGTGAAACAGATTGATTATGCCACTGAAGCGCACACGGTAGATGAATTACGCCAAGAAATACAGCAGGCTGCCGATATTATTAGGAATAACCTAGCAACCATATTAAGAACGCAGCGATCTCTTCTGCGACGTGCGGCTTTGTGTATCGAACACAATGGAGATAATTTTGAACATTTCTTGTAAATAAAATAATAAAAATGTATTAAAAAAGATATATTTCATAAAATTCATTGAACTAAAGTTTTAGCCACATGAAATTAACAATAACTCGTTAATGGTTACGTTTAGGATATGTTTATATGGATTTTTCGACCCTAAATAAGTTCTGGAATTCTTCTTTAAAATATTACCGGTACGTTTTGGGACACCCTGTATACTACCAAGAGACTCAACTGAAAAATACTATGCATAGTTGCAGCGTTCCTCTTTGTTTATGTTAATTATTGATTTCGAAACAAACAGATATTTGAAATAATAATGGATAATCTTTAAAGACAAACATTTTTTCCTAGGTGTGGCTTGCCTTCATGGGTATCGAGTTCAACAAACTACTGCAGGAACCAAAAAACATGCTTTCGAAATAGTACCTACAGATCCCACACACAAACATTTCTACTTCTATACAGAATCAGACACTGATAGAAAAAGGTATGCATTTTGCTTAAATTCTAATAAGACTGTATTATTATTGTACTTCACGTTTTACTTTCCAGATGGGTAGCAGCTTTAGAGTATTCAATTGATAGATGGCTTAAGGTTGGTTAACTGTACCCTTGAAGTAGAATGGATAAATTAATGTGACTTCTAGGACACTAAACCACTGTCCTAGTTTTGCTTATATTCGTTATGTTACTTGTTTTCTTACTGAATTTGTAATAATCGGCCCTTGCAATGAACTAGCAATGGTTGTATAGCATTTAAATTAGAGTACTACTTATAAAAATTGAGCTAAGTGTCTGAGTGTTTATAGTACTGAATATAGTTATAAATAAAATATATGAGAAGCTGTGGTATATACATATTAAAATTATATAAAGTAAAAATATTTCTAGAGAAATATTTATATAAACGAATAATAACTATTAAAAAATATTATAAAAATTTGTTGGCAATTTAAATAGACTTATTTTTAAATACATTTATTTAATTTTAGGTGATTTGTTAATCATTGTAAAACTTGTACTAGAATTAAACAAGCTCAATAATAAAGTAAGACTAAAAGAATTAGACAACTAAATTATGAACTAAAATCGTACTGATAAATAATTAATACAAACATTTGTAGTAGAGTAAGTGTCACCCATGTTAGCTGCATGAACCATTTTATTACGTATGCTCTGTGCACTGCCAATTATGTAATATGATTAATAAAATAATTTTCAAATACTCACTTCATGCTTTGTTGTTAAAGTCTGATACAGCTTAACGCATAAGATTCCATTAATAACAAGCCTAACAAAAAACAACTAAAGAACATTAAATGAAGCGCTTCTAAAAATATTACAAGTATTCAGAATATCATAAAAATTGGAGCTATGATTGTGCCAATGATGACTGCAGTGCTTAGAGATACTTGAAAAAACCGCGTCCAAGATCTCGCTCTTTCATATTCAATACAATACAATGATTGTGCTACGCTAGAGGTTAAGTCTACCAGTCTAACATTTTGTTCTAAGATAAAATTTCTACAAGTAATTAAAATATAAATAACTTACGTATACAAACAGGTAAAACAATTTATACAATATGTGTTTAAAGTAAACAAAGTATCTCTTACGAGACATAGCGATTTTCTCTCCTATGCCTGTGTTGCGCGTTTAGAATGCCACAGATATAGAAGACCCACAGCCTAACGTGGGCCCCGAACCACGAGAAGTGTAAACACTTCTACTCCAGAGACAATTTACTAGGCAGAATATCTCGCTGGTTTGCCATTGCCTTGCGAGGAAGAACGGCCGTTAAAAATTCGATGTTTCGGTACTGGAAATTGAACCCAAGACCTTCAGCGTAGAAGTCTGATGCGCTAACCTCTATCCCCCGGCCGCCTCAAAGTATGGTTACAGTCTATTAACATACCTATGAAATTCCACTCAATATTTCTATTTCAGAAATGTTGCCATTTATAATAATAATATATATCTAATGCTATAATTACATAGATGAAAATGCTTATTTTAATACATACATACATCTATTTGAATAACTATCCCTGTGGGAAGCGCGTTATCTCCCATTTCTCGATGTAGAAAAGGTTTCATTACCACTTTAAACGTATGTCACCAAATTTTACGGCGACCCGTAACCAGATAGATGGAAAACGGCCTACAGCTTAGCTCAGAAGAGTAGGGGGAGTTCGTGAAAATCGCTTACGGAAGGAAATCTTTAGCTATGTAGCGGGTAAGTCAAAATTTGTGGGCGCCACCTTCCAAATCCAGCTGATTGTAGGTCCTCGTGGAAGGCCGAGAAGCGAACAGCTTACTGGAATGGAACTCACCTTTATTGTGCCTCCTCCTATATATTTAAGCTTGCAAAATTCGTACACAAACAAATACAGAGTATACAAAAATAAAAGAGGCAGTAAATTTTAAAACACATGTAATGAAAGTATTAAAATGGCGATACAAAAACAAAAGACAGGAAATGGTATTTTTATGGTTTTACAAATAATATTTGAACGTCCAAGAAAACAAAACTCGCCGCCGTTGACGCACGATATTTAGGATATTTCACTAAATCTGTGTGGCCAATGGCGTAGAGTTTACAGGAAAAATACAGTATTAATATTTTTTTTACAATTAACAATAAACAAGTGGCTACCGAAGATCGCTTTTAGGTAGCATAAAACACGTTCAATAACGTGGAATTTTGCAAGTTTGCGCGAGAAAAAAAGGTTTCTTTTACACTGCACAAAAAAAACTGGTTCTTTACCTTGAATTCCGGTGGATGTATTAGAGCGAGATAGGCACAATGTAAGGACGATTTCCAGATGCAGAAGAAAGGGCAGCGTTAGAACGAGATGTGGCTGTTACGATGGTCGATGGTCTGTTTGTACCTCTTGGTAAAACAGCGAGACGAAATTCACACATAACGGAAACCCCTCGAAAAAAAACCAAAAGCCGCCCCTGCAGCACTTAACGTAATTACGACCCCCGTGAATGGACTCGAGCGACCGGAGCCATTAAAGGTGGAAGGCCGACTGGCGAACTTTCGCAAGGGGAATCTACACTTCCCCCCAAAAAGGATTGCACCATATTACGAAATGATTCTAGAACGAAAACTAACACGTGTGACTTTTGAGAGAAGCCCAAAAACATTTCCTGAATGCTAACACTATTCAACAAAGAAATTCCTAGAAATCCCGTCTGATCGGCGAAAATATCTTACAAAGAAAAACCTTGAGACTGGTTTGGTCATAAATTAATTTCTAAAAACAAAATACTAACAAACCTGCAGTCAACACAACTCAATCTTAGAAAGACGCAAAATAACCAAAACTGTGTTCAAAATAAAACTGCAATTAAAACAACGTTATAATTCCTATGGAGCGACAATCAAATTAAGAAATTAATTCATATAGAGCGGCAAATTTTAAAAGAACATAACACCGTCTAACAAAGAATTACCACTTTATAGATTGCGATCGTCAAAAATGTTCGTATGACAACCGAGACCGACGGGTTTACGTACCCTCCAGAGCACAACCGGTTGCAGTGCACCCCCAAGTAACCGAAAATAGGGGAACAGCGTGGCGGACAAGCGCGGTTACTGGTAAGACAGTACTCAAAGTTAAGGAACGATCCGCGCGGTGCCTACTTGGATGAGTACCTAAAACTGTCGGTCCCCCTGGGTTAATGCGCCAAGGCACTAGCTACCTCAAACAGTGTTAAAGTGGCAGCAGGGTGCGGGACTGCCTTCGGGTCTCCCCGCAAACGTTTCCCATGCGCAATTTATTTATTTACCGAAAATGGTTAATATAAACATATAAGTTATTATGACAATTGCATGTTGTTTATTTGTTTGACAGCTACTTAAACATGATAAATCTGTATGAACTTTCGGAGTATAGATACATCTATTGCAGAAAGGCTGACGATGTCGGTCAAGCATAACAGTGCACCACATATTGATTATTTAAATACCGCATACCGTCACCTATGGATTGGTAGGAATGGATCCGCTCAATGGCCACCGGAATCATCCGATCTAATGCTGTTAGACCATTTTGTATCGGGTTGGTTGAAATCTTTGTTTTATTCTACATCCACTGGCACGCCACAATAACTAATAAATGGCATCATGGAAACTGCAGCAACTATCAAGAGTTAATACTGACGCCATAAAATGTGTCCAAGAAGCATAAGCGGTGTGAAAAAGTTCTGCAGCAGTTGGACAAATAGGATAAATTGCTATTTAAACCATTTTTTTTTTCAAATACTTATCATTTCATCATTGCAAATATAATACAGGTACTTAAACGCTATAATAGTAATAATAATATCTCAAATGTTGATCCATAAAAAACGGAAACAATTCGATATATAAGAAATATTCAGAAAAAAAAAATTGTACATTATATATAATAATGTAGTCTACACCTAAACGGTTATGACAAAACACACTAATTAATTTTAAACTATTTTAGTACTTAATAGACCATTATTTGTTTTTAATAACTAATTCACCTTTTTGGCATAGAATTCACCAGCTTTTGTAATTCTTCCTTGATAGCAGCGATAATGGGCATCAATTTCTCTTGAAATAATGTTAGAAATCCTTTGCCATAAGTTTTCTATAGGATTTAGGTTCGGGGATTGTGCTGGCCAATCTATTCTTTTAACTGTATGGGTCGACATCCAATATTGAACAACCTTTGCTCTGTGGCAAAGAGCATTATCATCTTGAAAGATAAAAGTTTTGTCTAGAAATAACTCTTTTCCACTAGGCAGCATCTTCTCCTGTATGACATCAATGTATTTGGTTGCATTCATCATGCCAGATACAACATGCAGTTTACCAACCCTTCAGCAGACATGCAGCCCCTCTGTCATGAACAGAGGTTGGATGTTTAATTGTTGGCAGAACACACTGTCGTGAAAATTCTTTTCTAGGAAATCTTCTAACATATATGTTTCCAGCATGATTTTTAATGTTAAAGGTAGATTCATCACTAAATAATGCCTTCTGCCTTTGTTCTGGGTCCCAATGACGATGATCGTTTGCCCATCTCAGACGCCTTTGCTTTTCTGATAGGAGGGGTTTCTTCCGGACTTTACAATTCGCTCCGCAATACACTGTCATCTCTCACAATGGTTTTTTTTTGGACGACCACGGCGGGTTTGTCTTTAATTTTTTCTGTTTCAGAGTATTTTTTGATCCCTCTCATAACTATAGATTGATTGCACGGCACATTGATAGCTATTTCACTACTGGAAGCGCCTTGTCCATGATGAAAAATGATTTCATATCGTTTTTCATCCGATAATTTGAACGGTTTCTTTTCGGATGGCATTTTGCCACTGTTAAGGACATGCAAAATGCAACTGAAAAATCCAAGGTACCTGCAAATATATATATATATATATATATATTGCTATGTTATTTACTCTATATTAATGTTAGT
>JABXWE010105557.1:0-34036 GCA_014611495.1 Limonius californicus | reverse complement strand
GGGGGGGGAAAGGTAGTATGAATGTGAGAGAAAAAAAAAGGTATAACAATAAAAAACACTTTTCAGATATACATTTTCAAGAAAGGAATAGTTTCAACTATTGATATTAGGAATTACGCATTGATAAAATTCTATGAAAATGTGTAAACATTAAAGTCTAACTTTTCGTCCGTGTTTCTGTATTCTATTTTGTATACTTCCACTATTGGTAAAATATCACAATACGTAAAACCTTTTCCGAAAAGTTCTTCAACAGAAGTTACAATACCATTGAAGCTTAACAACTTGGGGCAGCATAAAATAGATGCAAAAATATGATAATTATGATTCATTTGTCTTTATATAAAGAATCTGTACATAACTATAGAGCGATCGATGATGTATACGGCTCTGTCTGATCATAATTTGGTTGTGCAATTAAAATTAAAATTGTAAATATTGAACATATTAATTTACGACACGTTTTTAACAGATTATAATATAAACGGTATAAAACACGGGATATGGAATAGAATACAAATTACAAATGGGCAGAATAAGTCAGAAGAAATAACTATCAATGGTATGGCCACACCAGAAAACGATCAAAGCAAAGGATTATAAGAGGAGAACTGGTACAACGTGAAATTTTAGAAAAAAAAGTTAAACAATAAACCAGAGAAGCAGACCTTATTTTTATTCGCAAAGATGTATATAAGCGAATTTAATAAATTTAAGAATTCATAACTTCCATAATTGAAATGTCTAATATGTTGACAATTTTTCATGAAAATGGTTTAACTTTAGCTCTTCTTCTCATATAGAATTCTGTTCTGAAACTCACTTACGTGTAGTAAAAGTCTACAAACACAGTCTGTTAAATTTACATTCGTTGCAGACGAATGTAGATAATTAACTACAATTCCACAAACTCTTCATTAAAACATTGTGAAACATAATGGTGCATATCTAGGCATGGAAATTGCACAAGCGAACATAGGGGAATACGTAGATATGAGAATTTAAATTATTAATTCGATTAAAATTAAATAACGGGAACCTTCTCTTTATTACCGAATTAGAGTTCATTATTCTTGAATATTATTTAATCCGAGATTGTAGCAGCGAAAGAAGAGATGTGTGAAATAAATTACTTCAATTTAAGTTAATGATTGCCACGCATAAGAACTGCGAATTAATTTTCCTCCATTTTCAAGAAAAAGTGGTTTCGTGGAAATTCTATATTTAAAACCGAACTAGAAAATTGCCTCTTGTGTAACACATGTCATGAAATTTTTAGAAATCTACGTGGTTTATGAAAAGAGGAATACAATATATTATTTATTTTTAACAGTTACAGAATGAAAGCTTCAAGTAAACTAACAACTAACTTTTGGCCGCATTAGCGAAGAAGGTGCATTCATCATGTATAATTCAAGTTACTGTATATTGTCGAGCGACACTAAGAGGATCAGGTGATCCACTTACGTTGCCCAAAAAGGAACATATATTTGTTGAAAATTTAAAATAAAAGGTGGAGACGCATTTTCAATAGACAGTTGCGCAGGTTTCAGTAATTCTTTTATAGGGATCGGGCTTTCTGTAGCGTCGTTTAGCTTTTGTGTTTTTGCAGCGTTTTGGTGGTTAAGTAGTCACTAACCTTTCAGTCGACAGATTGGTGGTTTATTGATATTTTCGTTCGAATGTTGGCTATCAGCACTACATTCTCCTTCAATAGCTAGGCTCTACCGAAGAGCTTGCCTTTGAATATGCATTTCTTTTGAGGCCATGTTCGAATGAGTTGTTTTGAGAGTGATTGTCATGCGGAGCAGAAACAACAGCTTCTATAGTAGCATACCTTTTTTGATTATTTTCGGCTGTGTAAGTTTGAGAGCAAACGTAATACTGGTTTACAACTGGTACATTTTGATTTGGACACTGGTTGGCCATATTCCCAGAGAGTTTGCAAAAGAAACACTTTAGATCATCATAAAATAAGCATATGCGATAATTTAGTTCTTCATATTTTACCATTATAGAAGCAGGTAGCTCAACTTCTATGTTAGGCTAAATATATATCTGTTGGCAAACACCTAAAATATGATCGTATTCGTCTCCTGGTATGCCGGCTCTAAAAAAGGATATACTTAGATGAAGCACGTTTTAATCCTAGCACTTTAACTAAATTAATTAAAACCTCATGGGGAATAGAAAGGCACACATTGGATAAAATTAGTCGTCGCGCTGGAGTTATAAGACCACGAATTTGAAATTCTTTGCCGTCAATATTTATTGTGCTGTGATTGTCGATTATATTATCTACAGATTGTGTGCTAACGATAAATACACAACATATGCGGTTGTTCGATATTCTCGAGGAAAATAAAAAATTTTTGGTTCAACTATATTTCCAACTGCGACTATATAATTTTTCAAAGTTGAGCCTTCCACTGCATTGGGGATTATTGCTTGTTCTTTGCTTGGCAAAATATTTGCGGGTGAAATTTTAGTAGCTTTTTTCATTTGACTATTTTTATTTCGCTCGGGTTCAGTAATGTTAAGGGTATTTATTTGTTGAGATTGTTTCCTAACGGATTTTACATATTTGTACGTATTGTCGCCCGCCCGTGCACAAAACACGCAACAGGAAGAAGAAAATAAAGATGTAAAACTTAATTGAAAGGAAATGTAAGCTAGGTTTGGGGAGTACCCCTAAAATGACTCTTACTGAGTTCTAAAAGGCAGCAACTTAACTATTTAAGTTCAAAACTTGTTTTTAAAACACTAAAAGGTCGGAACTCGCGCATGAAGTCCAACAGGCAAATTTGTAAAAATCTAGATACTATTAATTTATATGTTAATATAAAAATTAAGAAAGATTAAAATAGGTGATATATCGTACACATAGGCTTCTGTAACGTTGCCTCCTAATCGACCGTATATATAAATCATATACTACGGCCTACCGTGAAACTTAAAAGAGTAAAATGGGTTTGCTTGTTGTTCTATACAAGAAATAAACTAAAAGCCATATCGAAGGAACCTACACCTAGGTACAGAGAAGACTTCTTAAAAACCTACCATACTATTTTCCAAAAATAAAGTTAAAAATTGATAAAATATGACACGATTATAATAAAAATAAAAACATTATTATTGTAAGTAGGTATATTACAAACTAAATATTTGTCAGAATTAACTTAGCGCAAATTCCGTGTTAAATTTTGTACCCAAAACGTCTTCCTGATCACTTACTAGGTCACTAAAGGTAAATAGTTTTACGACTCCTGTGGTAACGTACAACAGAATTTCGGAACTAATTTCAAATGCAGTCTGGGTAAACATAATTTATTTACTAGCAAATAGCAAAATCTTAAATAATTATATCAATTTTGGTGTTGTAGCAAATAATATGGTTTGTAATTTAAAACTGTTTGTTTTACTTTCGGAGAATGAAGACGTGCAACGGATTGTCCTTCCGGGATATCAAATAACAAGTGCGCTGTGCTGGCCGAGGCCAAGCACTTTAATCTTGGCATTCACGTGTACCGATAAAAATGAAATAAATATTAAGTTTTAAAACAAATAGGTCATCATGTTCCCTAATCAAATGAGTAATCTCACGGCTACGTAACTAATTTAGAGAGTAACCACCAACAACTATTCCAGCAACAGCAGCAAGCTTCTCACATGAATCAGCAAACCCTTTATAATCAATCATTCCCAGCCATTACCCGAAATCAACCCCTTTTGACTCCTAATTCCCCAATTCCCCACTACTATCACAACAATGCAGCTTAGCAAGTATTCACACAAACAAATGATAAACTATACGACACTGAACAATTCACTGAAGAAATGCCAGCTGAAAAGCATCCCTAGCAAATTGTCAAAAAAAGAAAAACATTAAATAGATCAGCGGAAAATATAGTGCTGGCTCAACAAACCGTCCCTACTAAAAATAGATATGGGCTCATAGCTAATACATATATAGAAGAACCAAATCGTATGCAAACTGACAGGAATGATACCACTCCAAAGGTACCTAAACCACCCCCAACATACATAAATGGTATCACAAACTTTAAGAGCATGTTGGATGAAATGGCCAAAGTTGCTGAAATTGACAGTGTTACAATAAAACACTGGCTAATAATACATTAAAATTAACGTGCATACTGCTGAAAGCCACACCAAATTCATGAAACATCTAAGGGATGAGAAAGTTATACATCATACATACCAACCCGAGGAAGAACGACTGTACAGAGTGGTTAAAAGGTATCTACATCACTTTGTACTTAACCAAGATATCAAAAACAAACCAGAACAAGGAGGACACAAAATACGCAATATAATGAAAATAAGGCATATAGTAAGTAAGGAACCACTTCCACTTTTCTATGTGGACCTAGAACCTAATGGAAATAACAAGAAAATGTTTAAAATTGAATTCCTCTGTCATACCAAAATCAGTGTCGAATTTCGGCTTGTTAAGAAAGAAATTATTCAATGCTGAAGGTGTCAAAACTATGGGCACTCTAAAACATACTGCACCAGACCATATATATGCGTCAAATGTGGTAGACAGCACGACACATAAGTCTATGTAAAACCAAGAACTATTCCAGCTAAGTGCGCTTTATGCGATGGTAGTCACCCTGCCAACTATAAGGGCTACACAGTATATCAAGACTTATTAAACGCAAGAAACAGAACAATTGGTAGGACTGTAAAAACTCGAAATACAATACAGACATCAATTAATATCTCCGCCTCAAAAAATTTACCAATGCAGAATAATGTGCCTTCACAAAACTATCAACCAATATACTCTCAAGCAATGCATACCCGAGATGCCGCAAACAATCCTAATGAACAACAAATAAACCTGGGACAACAGTTAACTGTTTTCCTAAATGAGTTTAAAAATATGTTTACTCAGTTAATGAACCAAAACAGCATAATGCTTAATTTTCTGTCAACTGTAATCGCGAAACTTACTCCATATGGTTAAATTAAAAAAAAATAAATAAACAAGAACTAATAACGTTTTTAAATTTAAATAAAATAAATATACTTTTAATGTCCGAAACCCATTTTACTGATCGAGCCATGTTCCGTTTACCTAATTATACTACCTATAGTTCAAACCACCCTGATGGCACAGCACATGCAGGATCACACCACGAATTACTTAAAAACCAAACAGAACAAATACAAGCCACAAATGTTAAAGTAAATGCATTTCCCTGGTCGTTTGTAGTTTCAGCTATCTACTGCCGATCAAGGCATACAATTTTTACTGACCAATATAGGACATTTTTTCAAACCTTAGGAAACAAATTCATTACTGGAGGCGATTGGAATGCTAAGTATACACAATGGGGTTCTCGGCTTATAACAACGAAAGGCAGAAATCTATTAAATATCGTTATGGAAACAAACTGCAAACATCACTCTACGGGTAAACTTACTCACTGGCCGTCTGACCCAAACAAGTTACCCGACTTAATAGAGTTTTCATTTCGAATGGAATTGCCACAAATTATGTCACGGTAGAACCAAACCATGACTTATCGTCGAATCACCTGCCAGTAATAATGAACTTGAGCACTATTCCAAGCTATAAAAAGCCCAATCACTATCTAGTCTCGAGGAAAACTAACTGGCATTAATTCCAGCAGCACCTAGAGGAGAAAATCGACCTAAAACTGAGAATAATAGTACCTGAGGAGCTTGACATGGCAACTCACCATTTCACCACTCATATACAAGAAGCCTGAGGCGGCCGTGGGCTAGAGGGTAGCGCGTTAGAATTCTATGCTGAAGATCCTGGGTACAATTCCCGGCACCAGAACATCGGATTTTTAACGGCTGTTCTCCCTCACAAGGCAATGTAAAACCAGCAAGGTGTTCTGCCTAGTAAATCTTCTCTGGAGTAGAAGTGTTTACACTTTTACACAGGCATAGGAGAGAAGGTCGCTACGTCTCGTAAGAGATAAAGCACTCTAAGATACAAGAAGCAGCATGGGAATCTACACCAAGCCAGACTCATCGAATACACTACACCGAGAATATACCTCTTTCTATAAAGGAGTTGATTGCTGAAAAACGACATGCTAGGGGAAAATGGCAACGAACCCGCTCTGTTGCTGATAAACTGAATTATAACAGATTAACGAGAAGACTCCGCACACTTTTGCAGGAATGTGAAAATTCTAAGTTTAACAAGTGCACACAAATCTAAAGCAAGATGACCATACAATCTATAAAGCGGCTAGGAAATTCAATAGACCTCAAATTTCTATACTGCCAATAAGGAAACAAATGGAAATTGGGCAAGATCTAGTAGGGAAAAAGCCGGCACCTTGGCAGACCACTTATCTGATATTTTCAAGCCCTTTGAAGCTGTACCAACCTTCGATAATAATGAAATAGAAGAATTTTTAAATGTACCGTGCCCAATGTCCTTACCTATAAAGCCGTTTTCTCCAACGGATGTGCAGCACCAACTACACAACTTAAATCAACATAAAGCTTCCAGGTATGACCTGATATCGGTCCAAATTCTAAGAATGCTACCGAAAAAAGCAATCGTACTGTTAACAACAATTTTTAATCGCATATTAAGACTTTCATATCTACTATCCCGTAATATGGAAATATGCACACATAATAATGGCTCCTAAGCCTGGAAAACACCAAAGGATGTTACGTCGTATAGACCGATTAGCCTTCTTCCATTGACAAGCAAAGTGTTTGAAAGACTATTTATCAAAAGGCTTCGCGAAAACACGGATATACTAGCACAGCTGCCTAACCACCAATTCGGATTTCGCGAATACCATTCGACAACTCAACAGACGAACAGGATAGTAAACCATATATCAAGGAGCCTTGCAGATAAAGAGTTCTGCATGGCCGTATTCCTAGATGTTTCCCAGGCATTCGACATAATGTGGCACTCTGGGTTGCTCTATAAACTTAAACAACTACTCCCAAGCTACTACTACTTATTCCTTAAATCCTACCTAACAGACCGCTATTTCTCAGTCAAGCTCAACGAGTTATTCTTATACTACCCTATTAAATCCGGTGTTCCACAGAGCAGTGCCTTAGGACCTCTTCTTTACCTCATATATACTGCTAACCTGCCAGAAACCGACAACACAATTACCTTCACTTTTGCTGACTATACAGCCATCATATCCATTCATGAAAACCCAATAATTGCTTCCGAAAATCTCCAACGTCATCTAAACTGGATCTCTGAATGATTCGGTAAATAGCGTATTAAACTAAACGAATCTAAATCGGTCCAAGTAACATTTACCAAGCGATTTAGTGTCTGTCCGCCCGTCAGTATTAACAACACACCTATACCCGTGAAGACGGAAACCAAATACTTGGGACTACACTTGTACAACGGCTCACATGACAGAAACATATCAAAACCAAACGCCAGCAGTTAAATCTTAAACTCCGCAAAATGTACTGGCTTATCGGAAGAATGTCCAAACTATCCAAAGCAACAAACTGTTACTGTACAAACCAAAATGCTAAAGCCTATCTGGACTTACGGTATACAGCTGTGGGGATGCGCCAAGCCAGAGGTTTGCAGAGAAACTTTATTAAAAAAAAAGGTAATTTAAAAATTAAAAAAAGAACAGTTAACAGAAGAAGAATGAAAGATACAGACACATGAGAAACGGCGTTCTTGAAAGCAATGGAACAGCTACTTTAAATGAATAATGATGCAAGCCGTCCTTCGCAAAGTTCTCAAAATTTATTTCCGCCCGGCTGTATTGAATGTTACCCTGTAAAATTATGAAAAAAGTTCCGGATATTATTTTAATCTCGACTTATAGCGACCATGCAATTAATGTTGCGTTGAAATTTCAGGAATTTTACTTTTTGCCCCTTATTTCTTTTTTCAATTCTGTGATATCGTTTAAAAATTGTTTAGTAATATAGGGAGATCTAAAGCTTTTTCATACACATATTTTCACATAGGTGCTGAGGAATATTATGTTTTTATGCATTTTTTGTGCGTTTAAAATCTACGCTATGTCCTACACAAAATACAAATACTGCAGGAGTATAATTTTTAAAATTCGCTAAACTTTAAGCTTACACATAAAAATTTCGTTAGAGGTAAAACAGAGCAACGGTGAATTCATCAAAGGACAGTTCGCGGTGTTGCCATACCGAACAGTGTCAAAGTAGAATTTTGAATAGCATATATATGTATAAAACTATCTAAAGTTAATAATACAGCTAGCGATGTTAGTTGATTGTATTCATTTAAATAAATCCGAAATCAATAATTTATTTTCTGCATTCGCAATATGTGATTTAGGCTTCCCTGGAACTTCAAACACCCTTATTATATTTGCTAATTATACGAGACAATGGGTAAAATATTACAACTAATAGGCGTAGCTTAAAGTTGTAATTAACTCCATTGAAAAGTAGGAAACCCTTGTACACGAATTATTCAGTAAATCGGAAGTTTGACAAAGCCACTTTCCAAATTAGAGAAGTTGGGGAATACTAACTTCCATTTCCTTCTCCTTTATGCGAATCGTAAATGGAATGTAGAAAACGCGTAAGGGTAATCTGACATCGTGAAAATCACACAAAATAAACAAGCGCTAAGCTCTGTTATAAGGACACTAAAAGTACGCACTGCAGTAGACGAGGTGACTTTTTGCGGCCCTAATCATAGCAAGAGGCTTATCAATGCGTATGTTTCTTCGTGTTGCTTCCGAAGGATTCAGCGCATGGCTGAAATTATTTATCTCTTCGAAACGCTGCTTCATTCAGTTTCGAACGCGCGTCGGGATGCCGAGCAACCGAAAGTGACGCGGCGCCAAACATAAAAGTTTCACCGCACCAGAAATTGTGCAACAATGAACCCTTACCTTTTTAACTTAATACCAATAAAATTCAATTTTAATAATTCCCTTGTTTAGTTACCAAAAAAAAAATAAAAAATTAACCCCTAAATAAAAAATTAATTAAATTAATGAAACTGTGTACCCTTTGTTCTCTAAATTAAATCCCGAGAAGGGTACGTATGTAGTATAATAACATTAATAAAAATGCGGAACAAAACAAGTTTGTGCTTCCGTAAATTAATTCAAACATTTTTTTAAAGTTTGATTTGATTTAATTTTAAATAATCATCATCAAATTCCGATCATGATATTTTATTATTTAGAACCTCAATATAACTTATATTTTTTCAGGTGTTATTAAAATAACAAAATCGCTTTCTGGCTACATAAATTTAACTTAATTTTTATGAATAAGTATAAGGAACTAATAAATAATTGTGTTGTGTGCTACGACCCATAAAACCGCATAAACGTACTAAATTGTCATCAAAATATGGTGTAGGAATTTTTCTACTGCAGATACAATAAAAATGTTTTACAATATTGTGATGGACGATAACTTTGAAAGTGAGGTGGCGAATTTCACCAGCGGCCATGGTGCGACGAACGACAGCTTCCTGGAGGAGCTGCAAGAAGCCAACGATACGTTTCCAGCACACTTACGTTTTAACGAAAATTCACTGACAGTGGTGTTAGTTTACAGTGCACTGTTCGTGGTAGCTGCTGTAGGAAACCTTACTGTTTTCGTAAGCTTGTTCCGGTCCAGGCACCGGAAATCTCGCATCAGCCTCATGATCAGACATCTAGCTTTGGCGGACCTTCTGGTCACTTTTATTATGATACCGTTGGAGGTGAGAAACCTTTTTAGTAAAGAACTGATTATTCGAAACCCATATAAAGAAAAGTAAGGTCAAAGCTACGTTACTGCCCTTTTTGTAATTTTTAAGTTCATACGAAACATAAATGAGGGATTTTTCTAGAAAACGCTATAACAATTTTCTAGAAAACTACCTTAAATAACAGAGCCGTGCATTGTATAATAGCGTGATTGTGTAGCACGTTTATATTTATATTTTATAAATATTTGGCAAATACGTACATTGAAACGTTGAATTATTGGAGGCACCAAAAGCAACGACCATATGTCTAATAAACAATAAAACAGTGAAAACTACATCAATTAGATAATTCGTTCTTGCATTATAAAAAAATTATAATGAAGAGTATATAAAGATAGAATGAAATGGAACGACGTTTGAATTTTTGAGATTTTTCCTTTTATGGTAGCTCGAGCACACGCCAAACAGTTAATGGGAAACTGATGTAAATATATACATATTTTTAAAACAAACTGAAAATTTTTTGAAAATTATGTGCAAATAGAAGTGGAAATATTAGTGTCTATTTGAAAATATATAATTTATTTGTCCCTGCGCAGAAATGTTTTGAAAGAATTTTCCGGTTTGTTTTGGAAGGAAAAGATAGTTAATTTTTGTATTCAACAGATTTTGCAAATGCCAATGATTAATTTCCAGGAAATTTTTAAAAGTGGTTTTTTTTCTCGAAGTTTGGTATTATGGTATTAGCTATGTCATGAGAAACTGTATTTCTATTAATTTGGCTATACAAAAACTAAATATTTCTGAACTTCTATCGCATATTTAAAGAGTAGAATCATCAATTATTTTTCATATTTCTACAAAATAACGTCGCCGGTACTGTAAAATACCTGCTAAAAACAGTAAAACTCGAACTGTTCGAATTAATTAGAGACAAATGCGGTTCCGATATCTGTGAGACTATCTTACTGGGATAAAGGCAAAAAATATTTTTCTACCCCAAAAACTATTCATTATTTGTTAATTGTTTTTTGTCTTACTTCGTTCAATAATGAGTTCATGACTAATGATAATTATATATTATTTAACTATGTATCAGCATTTTAAAGACGTAGAATTTTCAGGTGCCTTATTACAAATAGCAACAATAAAAACTAAAACAATTTAAATCAGAGTACACAACATGGGTTATCGCTGAACCTACAGCTAAGAACTCATTTTTGCAAAACTTTAAACATAGCTTCACTGCTGATCCAATATATGTTCGTGCCCTCACACTGTATATCCTTCGTAGTAACTTTATTGACTCAAATAAATCATAATCATACGCTGTTATATCGGGACTATATTGAGAATAAAAGATTACTGTCGCTTTACATTTACGAATTTCAGAAGCTGCACGTGCACATTCATCTTAAAAAAACGTAATGAAGCCTTTTGTTCTAGTCTGATATTCCATGCTTCTCATAAATAACCTCAAGAACTGTTTTGACAGTTGTGTGAATACCCTAATCTGTAATGGCATATTAAAGTGTAACTGCCTGCAATTATCTAGTCCTTTCATAGTCGCTCAGGCGTTAATCAAAGTTCAACTCTCGATTAATAAGAAATTACATCAGCAAAACTCTTGCGTCAATGACTGAAGTCGAGTTTTGATTGGTTCATTGACTGTTCAGTTAATCAGGATGCGAATAATTGCAATTCACCTGTTAGTTAAATTTATACTTTAAAGTAATAAGATCCATTAATTACTTGCCATGAACACACAACTAAATATAAAAATAGCCAAATTTACGTTTTTAGATAAATTGTACTTAATTTCCCTTAGATTTATTCGCCATTATTATTTTTCCTATTTTTAATTGTTCCTTTACAAGATCGAATAGCAAATACGCCATTTAAAAACCAGGAAATTATTTATTGTAACTTGATAATTAAAATTATATATAGATTTGTATAATTTATCGTACTGACCCTTTTAAAAGATCCATTTTTACTGTCCTTCTGACGTCTTTTTTAGGTAACTTTTGCCGAACTGTTCAACGGCTTTGGGGACACCTCTTTGGTTAGATAAAGTGTAACACACCTAACCTAGAACGCAACTTCTGCATATTTAGCGGTAATTTCGTGTTGGCTGAAATGGCAACTTGTTGTTATCTTTCATATAATTTTAGTTAAGCAGAACAAACATAAACACACGCAACACTACCAATATGACATCTGCAATAACCTGGTCTCCTTAGAATAGAAATAACTAAGCAGCATATTTGCGATCTTCTTTAAACTGATGTTGACTAGTTTTCCTTTGGCTTTGAATGAATTCATAAACTACGGAACTTTTATTCACTCGTATAAATGTATATTAAGAGATAATTGTTGACTGACTCCACTGTCGGTACCCTTAGATAGAAAAGCGTATTTTTCTTTGAAACTACTGAGTTGGTAATTTATGCTAGCCATCTTGAGTTAAGCTAAATAAATATCTTGATATTTTATTTTCTTTTATAGAACCAGTAAAATATATAACAAACTTTATAAATATCTAAGACAAGCAACTAAGAATAAAAATATTGAAAAAGTTGGACGTGAAACGTACTTAAAGTAGTTATTGTTTCCTTAGTATTAACTGATATATCTCAAATCCTGCATTATCTGAAAGTTATTTGCATTTATTATAAATAAATATCTAGTTTGTATGTTTAACGGCTTTGTACGACAAATGACACTCTATAAAATAAATAAATAAAATATTGAAATACTTATTCAATCGCTTTTATTACTACCAATTTTATGGGTATCTGCTTGCTATTCATGGTTTAAGCTGGCTACACATTTTATTGACCTGTCTTAAAACTTAGATGAACATGATTAGCTTGGAAACTATGCTATTTCTGCCACATTAAAACTTTCTAACACCTTAGTGCAAAATTAATACAAAACAGTTTGTAATCTTTAATTTAATTTTTTAATGATATATAGACTACATACTTTGCAGCAGGTAAGCACCTCATGTGAGAGTATATTCAATTGAGACCTAAAATTAGTTCAATTGAAGCCAGTAAGACATCTATATTAATTTCGCATCTCTTCCACCTGTTTCATTATCGTGATAGATGGTATTCAGGTATATTTGAAAAATCTCGCGTAATCTTAGTGTAGTTCATTTTTCCATTTAGATTAGAATTGTTTCTTAGAGAAACAATTAATTGCAATCATTTACATTAGGAATTTCATTCGAAATTAAATTGAAGAACCTGAATTAGTTGAAATATATTTTTTTTTCTGGCTAGATATTTACGAGGTAACGGTTACCTCTTGAATATCTAGCTACGAAAACAAACACATATATTTCTTACAAATAATAAACACGGTACCATTATACATTCGGTTCAAAAATATACTAAAGAAAACAACTAGGCGGGGTACTGTTTGTGAAACTATTGACCGTAGCCGGGTTTGTAGCAACCTGCCGTGTAAGGGACATTGGGCTCCTGTATAATAACAGTTTATTGCACAGTAAAAAACATGTTATACCTGCACACAAAAATTAAAATGTTGGTATTATGTTTTTCCTCCATAA
This sequence comes from Limonius californicus, assembly GCA_014611495.1. Taxonomy (NCBI): domain Eukaryota; kingdom Metazoa; phylum Arthropoda; class Insecta; order Coleoptera; family Elateridae; genus Limonius; species Limonius californicus. Next base: position 20,735 of record JABXWE010105557.1, on the reverse strand, counting down.
ACAGTTAATAAAACAGACATTGTTGTGTCAATCATTACTTAAAAATAATATGTGTTGGGAACAATCGCGTTTATAAAATATATGTTCTAATATAGAAATCACACAATATATTTCTATCACGTTTTCTCGACTGTGAAGGAAAGATTTTTTTGCGTCGAAGACGTTTGCACGATTGTAGTTCCGCTGGTATAAATGTAGTTTTACAAATGCTATTTGAAAAAAATTTTAATACTATTATTAAGTTGGTATATTTAACCCCAGATATTTCTTAAAATTGGCTACTTTGTATTCATTTTATTGTTCGCCTCCAATGTAGCGGAATCTGTTAAAACCACCTACACGAACTGTTTATTCCGTCAAACACACTTCTCAGCCTCCGCAAAATAAAAACCCGTACAAGAACTATTTTTCAACCTCAACTCAAGAAAATTATTTCCATATCTGGTGTATCGATACTCTATTACTTAAAATACTCTCTTCATTATCTGACGTGTGTTAATACATATGTTTTACGTATAAGAAAGTAATAGATGAATGAAAACATTCCAGCATACAGGAGGTTCCATTAAATTAAAACATTGAGAAATCAATTATGCAAATGCTGTAACATAAAAAAGGGTATTTAAAAAAAAAGAAACGGAAGATCATAGGAAGCAACCGCTACAACAATCTACCGAGCGTTCCATTGGAAAAGATTACATTAGGAGAAATGCAGAAATATTAAAGCATGCGTAGGGTATGCCATGAAACTTGTTTTGCGAATAAAATATATTACATTTTACAATAACTTCTTTAATATTTTTTTAAAAACTATCAATCAGACGTGTGGTGGTAGCTCAGTTGGTAGAGCGCTTGCTCTCTGAATAATATGTCGATTCTGGCTTGGGTTCGAAACCTAAGCCATACTACGAAGATTTATTAAAATCTTGTCTGCAACCCACCACACACAATTTCCCAATTCGGCTTGCAATCGTGGGATCTTAATGCTAAAAACCTTCCCTGGAATTTCTGCCGTTCGGATTCGACTTTAAACTGTAGGTCCCCCGTGTTTATACCTTAGCGCTAAGGAGAAACACGTGGCAGAGAAGAGGCCGGTGCCCAGCAGTGGGACGGAAAGGCTGTTGATAATGATCAATCGGAACGTGGAGCATAGCTCACGTCTTCAGCTAGTTAAGGAGCAACTTAAAAGTCCCTGTTTCAACTTTTACTCATCTTGCTTAGTAGCACAAAGTGAATTTAATTAGAATGCTATGAACGTACAATATCTTTTCAAGTACTCTTATAATTTCTAGACGAAGTTGTACTTCTATTAAAACAAAGAAGTTTGAAGCACGGAGATTTTCTAATAAGATTCATATATTCGAAAACGGTTGTAACGGTGTAGGAAAACTTACTTGCTTCTTCTCTTATTACGAACCGCAATCTAATTAAAGAGTTCTATATTCATAGCACTTTTTAATAAATAAATAACTTTGAGAAACATTTTTCAAAATTAAATTAACATTAAAGAATATTACGGTAGCAGCATTTTATTCGAGAACTAAAATTTACCAGTTTGTTTTACTCTGGTAAAAATTATGTGGCTTTGTTCAACCGTGTCGACTGGTCAAGTTCAGAATATTATAGATTTAGTTTTGTTAACACATCCATGAATGAACAATGTATTTTCATTATGGATTTCGAAATACATATAAAGAACACTTAGCAGAGATCAATCTACAAGAAGCAAAGAGCTCTATTCAATAATGTTGAAGTAGCAATGCTTCCGAAAATACAATTAACTTGCAATGAAACTCTTCGTCACACTCAACATTATTTTAGTAATTTGAAATCTAAAATGTAAGAACTATATGAAGATTAGGCCTCCTTGTATAGATTTAGATCTGACAACAACGGTATATTTATAATACATTTATATAAATTACTACTTTGTTAGATGTGTTCAATAAACGTTTGTTACTATAGAAATTAACGCATATATAGTGTTTCAAAATTGCACTTACTATTCTAGGGACATACTCTCTAGGTCAATATGAACAAAAAATGCAGACAAACGTATTCTTATACTTATTTATTAGTCAGACATTCGTTGGTAAAGATACATTTCTGAAAGTATGATGTTAATCAACTGTATAGATTTTTATGAAACTTCTTACTTCTTTGACTGTTTTTCTTGTTGTATGTGGCGGTACGATTCAATTATTTAAAGGCATTTATAAGTGATATTATTATGATAGACACTATAAATTGTTCAGTTTTAAATAGTTGACAGACATGCTTTTAATTTATGTAGAAGTAAATAGAAATAGCCCTGCTGTGTTCGGGAATGCCGTGATAACTTTTTAACCCGAGAAATGTCATATCCTACATTGTTGTCGTGGAGAGGCGTTTTCGAGAAACTGGTACGCTGAAACCACACGAAAAGCGCTGGATAACAAAGATTTCGATAAACTGCAAATGTAAGAAAAAAACACTTGACGCTTTGTAGGGTAATTTGGTAATTTCGTAAGAAATTAAAACTTTTTTTTTAATTTTTATAGGCGAGTATAAGATACATAAATTTTGAACTGCCCATATCGATAGACCCGTTTTCAGTGTACAATTCACTACTGCAAAAATAACAGTGAAATTAACATTATGTTATTTAATTAACAACATTGACTCAACATATGAAGCATAGTTTATTCCGCGATAGCATTGATTAATTCGCGATAGTACCTTGGTAAAACTGTGATACCTATTTTTACAACTAAAATATAAAAATCGCTACAAAACACAGCAAAATTTAATCAAGGAATTTGTTGTAGAAATCAGGAACAAATTTACTTAAGCTTAGTTACAAGTTTTCACCAATCAATCGTCATTTTCTGAACCACTCTGACAGCCATCACTCATAAATACATCTTCAGCTTCATCGTATCCATTTTGGCAATTTGCATGATACCAAACCAAGCAGCAGTAAGTCAACCCACAAGATCGGCAATCCCAGTCATCTTTTTTCTTCCGGATCCCTGAAGTGCTGGGAACGGAAATGTACTTCCACGTTTTCTGTGTTCTTCCAACTTTCCGAGGCGGTTCATCTTTCTCAGGAGATGGAGGGTTCAAGCATTTTGCTCTAGAATCTCGTTTCTTCTTCATTCTTGAAACCTTTTGGATGTTAGATTAGATTGTTTGAACCGCCAATATTTCATCAATCGTTTTATTATCAGATTTTAGCTTCAAGGTTTTAGGGTGCGGGTCTGGCCTTTCAGTTCCTGGGGAACCGCGTCACGATTAAATGGGTATAACCCCGTCTTCCTAAAGCTTGCAATTATTGTTTCAGGTTTGAATGCACTAAAATGCGCCGACTTCATTAGGGTATGAAAATTTGTCCAATTTGGTTTTCGGTCAGGTGTGTGTGCCATATAGGCATTCAAGCTGTTCGACCAAGCCTGTTTAAATTTACGATACACGCCGACTCCAACGGTTACAAAATGTGCGTGGTATGGGCAGGGAATATAAATAGATAAATATCGTTCTGCTTTGCCAACTCTATCACCTCTTCCGTAATGTGTGATGCATGGGAGTCCATCACAAGGATGACGGGACGAGTTGCTGAAATGGATGCTATAAAATGGTCAAACCATTCCACAAAGATATCTCCATTTATCCATTTCTGGAAGATCCCTTTTAAGGTCATCACTCATCCTAATTCCTTTGAAAATAATGAGAGGAAGAATCCAGTGACCACTGGCGTTGATACAGCCCATCATAGGTATGATTTTCACCACGATCGGCATAAGCCCTTTTATACACATATTGTTTCCCGACAGGGGTTACAATTCTTGATGGTTGTACTAGATAATATGACAAGCCCGTCTCGTCGCAATTCCAAATTAAATCGGGGCGATCTGCGATTCCTAATCTGGTAGGTAACTAATTTCTCCAAGCTACCGTAGAAGTCATTTAAGATCGCACGGTTGGCCATTGATGACCTGTAGGCTGCAACATTTTCAGGAACCCGTAGCGTTAAGTCATATCTGGTTTTGAAGTCTCTCCACCACCATTCACCTGCTACCTGCTGCTTAGTATTGAAAGGATGCTTGTTTGCTGATAGTAAGCTTAGCTTAAAAGCCAGCTTTCTTATTGCATTTACAGTGAGACCGAATCCTAACTCCCGCATTACAACGATATATTTGACAATCCTTTGCTCTAGTTCTGGCGTGAGTGCAAAAAGTTTTCCTAATTTTGGCAAACACTGTTCAATATTTCCAAATTCTGAGAATTGTTTCAAAAAATCTTTCAGTCTTGATCAAGGAATATTGCACTGCTTTACTGCTTTGTAAATTGACATATTATTATCACGCACTAGTTTGGCGGCTTCAAATACATCTTCTCGTCTGTTCTGACGATACTTGGAAGGTATCTTAAATTAGAAAGAAAAACTTGTGATAATTGGTTACTTGGTGATAGCTTGTTTTTATTAATAGTTAATCATGTTTAACATACGTGCTATATGAACTATTATCATTATTCATTTAGAGATTATTGATAAAGTTCACCATTAGTCTTTACAAAAATTAAAACAAACTTCATGTCGGACTTCTAAAAATGTGGCTGCTTAAAATCTAAGAACTGCAACTCTACACCTAAGGTAATCCCCTTCGTAAATCTCCCACAACCGAAGTATGATCTAACGTTACACCAAATCTTATTGACCTACCTTAGTTTAATTATAAATTCAACTGGATAACTAATACACTATGGCGACACCAAATAAATGTAATCACAATTCGCGCTTTGTTAAGTTTTACTGCAACGTTTGCAAATGATTTACTAGCACATGTTTAATGCCCGTAGAAAACAGACACCATGTGCCATCTATTGCCAAACGTTGAAACTATTTCGACCATTGGTTATTTTATGGGAAAACAATGAAAAAATATCCCGAACTAACCTATGCCGCGAAATTACCAAGGTTTTCCTTCTTATCTTCTACTCCATGTACCAGAAAATTCTAGTTACGATATTTTATCTACTAGTCTATGGTAAAGATTACGAGAACAATTGTAGCAATTTATCGTAAGGTCGGTATGGCTTGTTATTATAAGATTTTACAAACGCAGAAACTTCTGCCAGTAATGAATTTTGCAATGTACATAAATTCCTCCTTTTCTATCCATCATCTGGTTACTGATGAATCGGGTTTTACAGGAAATGGAATTATTAACTTTCGCAACACTCACAAACGGTCTCTCGAAATACAGATTCGGTCGTTAAAGTTCCTGAAACAGTAACAGAAGATCGCCGAATAAAAATTCGTTCCTCAGAGTCTTACGGATGACCAAAAATAGGCAAGAGTTACATCGTGCCCAGACTTTCTTTAGATTTAGACCCTTTATGATAATACATATTTTCTTAACTACATTTTCACTGATGATGTGTCATGAGTATGATCCAGGGACGAAACCCCAGAAGATCACCAATACACAAAAAGTTTAGTTTGCAAAACTTCAGAATAAAATCCATGCTGATTACATACTTCGCGAAACAGGTGTTAGCTACACAGCAATGCATATGAAGGACAAACTGTTATTGGTATATTCTATAATAAAGTGAAAGTAAAGTTATTATTGCAGCGCATTTCTCTAGTGCAAGCAAAATTTAGAGGAAAGGGGAATTGGTTCTTGTTGCACAACAATGCACCTGTCCATTCCGTACTAGCTGTGAAGTCCCTTTTCATAAAATACGGAGAAGTAGCCATCGACGACCCAACCTATTTACTTGACTTGGCACAATCTGAGTTTTTTTCTCTTTCTCAAGGGAAACGATTTCAAGACGTAAAGAATATTAAGAAAAATGTAACCGCCGAATTCAAACCAGTTTTTTCAGACCCTTTTGATAAGTTTTTAAAAACTTTTAGAACATTGTAATAAGCTAATAAAGTAAATGGAGATTAATTTGAATTCGTTTCAAATATTTTTCACGTTACTTACATTGTGCATTTTTCAGTTGCGTCAGTCAGGGAATTAACTGCCAAACTTCGTAAATCTTACACTGCCATCCAGCTTAATCATTACTAGTATTAATTAATCCAGTAGAGCTATGTGCTCAAAACAACAAATGTATAATTATCATGTGAAACTATGGACTAATTAATCCAATCTTATTAAAATTTACCAATCCACCAAATTTAAGTACTTAAATCAACAGAATACTGCTTCTTGCTATGACTAAACGGTAACCGTCTCACAACTAACATTCCTTTTAGTGATGTTTCCATTTTGTGACTATGGTAGGTGTGCAATAAAACAATTCTCAAACAAAAAATTCATGTTACACCAGTTATTCGACAAACTTCAAGTTAACAATTTTTTTGTTACCGGTTGCAAAATGCGTGTGGGCGTTTCGTTGTAATATTCCACCAAAGGTAAATAAACAGCTCTATTTTAAAAGTAACATTTTTTCACATTTACATAATGTATAAATTGAATAATGTGCGATTCTGTTCCAACCTTAATTAGTACTAGCATTGAAAATAAAAGTGGTGTATTTACTGACCCAGACACTGCTAAGCACGCGCGTTCTATATTTATTCTATATTAAATATATTTATAACATACACATGTCATTACACAGTGTAAACAAAAATTAATTTAAACGGCTAGTACGTAAACCGATCAATATTACTTAATATAGATGCAAACCTTTGTTTTTGCAAGCATCGTTAATTTAAATCTGTATTAAATTATCTATTCACATTGACAGAATAAAATTGATTCAGGAACATTCATTGACGTATGTTTCCGGTTAAAATAGGAAAAACATGCATTGTAACTATTGAATTTAATTTCTATCCTAAAATCACAGTAAAATAAAAAATAAAATCTGCTAAAACGTAAATTACTTACTGATAAGCAACGTCATTTTGAGTTGTTCGAGATCTCATTAGCTATTTAGGTGAACTAATATTCCGCCCTCTTTGAGTGAAGAACTAGTTTCAAATAGAACGCCTATTTTTCAGATAAAGCCACACTAGCGGATCGTAGCAAAAGAATGTATACATTGTAAGAACTGTTTTTACAGAACCAAAATGTATCGATCAAGTGCTTCCCTATTTCGTTTGTAAGATGCCTTTATAATTTGAACTTATAAGAAGCTCCAAAATGACTTGCGATATGCAAACGCGACATAGGAATACGTTTTATCTAAGTCTGTAATTGACTTAAGAATTCCAAGCATATAAATGAAGTTTCAAACGGATGACTGATTTGAGAATTGTTAATAATAAAGTTCAACCCACTTACGTAAACGAGATAACGATATAGCGTAGGTTCAACTTTGTGACACAAATTGCGCAACCTGAATTATACGAACGAGGAACTTCACAGTATTTCTACAAAACATTCTGTTATAGTATTAGATTTTTCATAGTGTGTAGACTTTTTGCTTTATTCGTTTAAAATAATGAAAATAATAACACAAACCTTTGTGAAGGTTATATATTGCTTGCTCGTCAGTGCGTCCTACTCGCTGATTGTTCGATTACCGATTGGTCGCTGGAAACGTTGCTGCGAAAGCAGCTCGTTGTCCGTTTGCTCAACAGCCAACGAGATCGTAGTACTAGCTTGCTTGCTTGCTTTGAAAGAGCGAGATCTAGGAAGCGGTTTTCCAAGCATCTCTATGCACTTAAGCCATATAGCCCATTGTACACCCTAACTAAGAATTTTGCCTTTCTGGGGTAATTCCAACTCCAGTAGTGATTTTTAACATGTCACACATCGTAGTGGCACGGGACCTACGGCTTTACTTCTTATCCGACAGAAGGCGCATTTTCAGATTTTTCTCCGCTAGAAAAATCTCGCCGACCTTGGCCAGGTTCGATCCCGCGTCCCTCGGATCTAAAGGCAAATGCGCTAACCACTAGACCACCGAGGCCGGCTGGTCGTAGTACTAGGTACACAATCGATGTAAATGAACAAAATTTGTTTTTTTCTTTATTTATTTATTAATTACAATCTGTCAGTTACAATGACAATAAGTAATTTTGATGCGGGAGGGATCGTTCTTTAACGGCCCTCCTGTGTTTACTTAAATACTATAACAATATATATATAAAGTAGTAACAATGTATTACTAGAATCTGAAAGGTCGAGCAGGCTTATTCATTTAAGTCGATTTATTTGATCACTGTTGTCTAAAAGATTAACTACCAATGGGTTTGGATGCACTTCTAGTTTATATAAATGATTTTTACTGAACTTAACAATTTCTTCCTTGGCGGTGGGCACTTTTAGGTCGTTACAGATATCAACATTAGTAACGGAGTACGGGGTATTGGTTATTAAACTACAACTTTCGATTGGTACCTCTCCAGGATAATGATATTGCATTTAGCGGCAGGGGCTCCATAGCTGAATTCCATACGTCCATATGGGTTTCAGTACTATTTTATATATGAGGAGTTTGTTTCGTAGCGATAATTGTGAGTTTCCTCCTATTAGCCAGTAGTACTTCCTTAGTTTTAGTCCAAGCTGAGCCCTCTTCTTCCAAATATGTGTGCGCCACTTTCGTCCAGGTATACGCCTAGGTATCTAACATCATCTGCCTGTGGGAGTAGATGTCCGTTCATGGTTACTTGTGGGGATTGTCCTCGGCATTTGGTAAATATATGGGCGGATTTGTTCACATTTACTTTAATGCGTCAGTTTTGCATCCATTATTGTATTCTATCTATTTTCATCTGGAGTTGTTGTACTGCAGCGACTGGGTCTGAGCGTGTTGAGAGAATGGCTGTGTTGTCTGCATATTATGTAGCCGTGATTATGCTTTTGTTGGTGGGTAGATCAGAGGTGTAAATAAGGTATATTGCGGGTTCCAAGAAACTTGCCTGTGGTACGCCGGCAAGTATCTAGTATAGCTCGGTTTGTTCTTCATCGAGTTTGACCTGGAAACACCTTTCCTCTAAGTACGACTTTAGTATGGTATAAGATGGATGTTGGAGTTTTTGCTTGAGTTTAAATAAAAGTTTCACATGCCAGACCTTATTAAAGGCCTGGCTCACGTCTAAGAAGCCATGATGTGTCACCAGTTTTATAGCGTTGCTAAAAGACTGATGCTTATTGTGCAAGCTGTATTTTTTGTTTACACTTTATGTAGCAATATTGCAATTGTTTCTGGTGATCTTTCTCAGTTGGGTTAGTGTATTGTGTTTTACATAATTCTGCATTGAAAAATGTCATTAAGCATAGAAGATGTCGCCAGGGTTGTAGCTCTAGTGGAAGACGGTTGCAGCATTCGATATGCTGCAAGAGCTATTCATGTACAGTACACAACGGTCTTAAGGGATCGTCATTAAACAGCTCCTATGGCAAGAAATCGGTTGGCGGAGGTGCTAGGGAATAATTTAAGCGAGCGCACGGTAATAAGACGCTTCAAGGAAGCTGGATTAGGGTCTTTCAAACCAGCAGCAGGCCCAGAATTGCTCGTTCAACATCGAATTGCTCGGTTACAGTTTGCAAGACAACACGTAGATTGGATAGAGCAGCAATGAAGGAATGTTCTATTCTCAGACAAGTCCCGAGTCGCTGTACTGTCCCAAGGTGGTCGAGGGAAAGTGTGAAGAAGGCCACGAGAACGCTACTTCGAATGTATATTTTCTCGAAGGACACCATTTCACAAAGACTCGATAATGGTCTGGGCTGGCATATCTTTTAACGCCCGCACAGAGCTAGTTTTCATTGAAAATGGATCTTCGAACGCACATAGGTCGATTGAAGAGACCCTTTCAGAACATGTTGTACCACATGTTCCGTTTATTGGAGATGGGTTCGTATTTATGGACGATAATGCTCGGCCACATGCGGTGCGTATATTTTCAGAATATTTGAGCAAGTGTAAATCCATCGTATGATTTGGCCAACGTGCAGCCCCGACTTAAACACTATAGAGCATGTCTGGGATATGTTGAAAAAACGCATTAGAAGTCGTGCAGTCGTTCCGGAAAACGTAAACGATCTTCGGATTGCCCTGCAGGAGGAGTGGGAGAATATTCCTCAAACCGACATTCAGGGCGTCATTCGAGGAAGTATGCACCGGAGGGTGGAAGCTGTAATAAGGGCATGATGAGGAAACACGCGCTATTGATAGCCTTTTCAAGAAGTTTGTTTGTTGTTGTTGTTAGCTCAGAGTTGTAGGGGTGGTTCAAGGAAACCGCTTACGGGAGGGAAATCTTCCTAGTTGCGTACACGGTAGGTCAATATTAACGGACGCCACCTTCCAAATCACAGCAGATTACCAGTTCTCGTGGAAGGCCGAGAAGCCAGCAGCTTACGGGAATAGGACTCACCTTTATTGTGCCTCCTCTTATATATAAAGCTTACAAAATTCATGCACACAGAGACAAAAAAAATACCAAAAAATAAAAGATATGGTTAATTTCAAGACAAATAGAATTCTACTGCTTTTAATTTACTGACACATGATACAAAAAATATAATGATTACATTGAAAATGATAATATTTATGGTTAATTAATACAAGATTTTGTTGGAACGTTCGAACTGAAAAAGACTCGCTGTCAGTGGCTTGCGATATTTAATTTCTTTGAACAGATCTACGCAGCCAGTAGCGTCGGAGTTTACAATTTAATTCTATTTATGAATACACTTTACAGTTAACCAAAAGAAGACAGGACAACTGGCGATTGAAGGTCGTTTTATGTCACATTTAAAAAAAAGATCGGCACTTGAAACTTGAAAATTAAACTCGGAAAAAGTTTTCACCACAGAATTAGAATTTCTCCTACCTTAGTGTAATTCGGTAGGGAGCAGAGAGAGGCACAACTGGGGCGTTCCTAAGATCTTCGGGAAGTGGGAAAAATTCAGTGGCACGCCCCTGAACACTGAATCGAATGGAGATAACGCTAGGGCCGGGGCTTTTTCGACGTCGAGCGAGAAGAAGGGACGGGAACTTCAGATGTCAAGATTTTCGCCGCTGTACGGAAGGATCACTTGAAACGGCTCGAAGAACAGAACTTCCACGGGTGTGATCGCTTTTATCCGACACAAGTCGAAAGAACAATTTCACTGAATTGTCTTTACAAAATGGTGACACTCTGCTAATAATTTGAATCCGCCACAAGTCGATAATTCTTTTGCCTAACGCAAAAACCGAAACGATAACTCAATTAGCAGAAGAGCTGCTAAACAACCCGGTATTTAAAAAAGAAAGCACGTCAGTTCACTCCCAGGGTCTAACGTGCACTCTTCCCTTAATTTATCAACGGTCCCCGAGATGGTATCGGGTGACTGGGCCGAGTGAAGGTGGAAAATCGACTGAAGAGAAGCGGAAATTCAAACGAACATAACAATATATACATATATACAACATAAAAAGTCAGATATCCTTCTCGTTTATAGTATTAGAATCGGAATGAATATGATTTCAAATACAACAGATAACTCTGGTTTGACTACCAATATTCCCAATTACCCATGGCATGTATTACATAATAATAACATAATGGTTTTAAAATGTTCGTTGATATTTTCCTATATCTAGGCGGCGTTGTCTTCGATCTTCCCACTGCTCTCTTTTTAAGTTTCTTGCGTTCATCCCTTTCCTGATACCTTCATTTCATATCCTTTTAGGTGTACTTTTTTTCGTTTTCTGATGTGGCATCCCGAAATAATTGTTTGTTTTTGTAACCTATGGTCTGCAATCCACAGTACATGGCGTAAAAAGTGAGTTAATTTCTTTCGATGTTTTTTTATAATAGTGTATTGCAAACCCTTTTGTTGTTGAATATCTTCATTCCTTACTCCGCTGCCTCATGAAATCTTCGCTGATCTTCCCAGTGCATCCGTTTAGGTTGCTGTTACTTACTTTCATAATAATATTCTCTTTTACCGCCGGAGCAGCGCCAAAGTGCCTTTCTTCTCCGGATTTGGTTGGACATCCAGGAGAGGCTGTTTAACGTACCAACCTGATAGTACGAGACGCCATGTTGAACGTAGCCTTGGGACTTCCATCTATGTACTGAGCAGAGCAAGCGTAGCTTAACTCTGGTGAGCGTTCGAGAATGGTGTTTTATGCTGCGCCACACCGGGACCTCAGCTGTTTTTAACATTTTCCTATTTCTATCTCTAATATTCCATGTTTCTGATGCACACAGTATGTTACTTTTGATGATTGCGCTGTATATATTGCATTTGCGATGCTTTGTTATACGCCTACTTGTTATAATAAATTTTGTCAAGATATTAAAGCAATAACGAATCCTAGAGTGTCTTAATAGCCAATATTACTTTGTTGTTTAAAATGACATAAAATGTAATTATTGTGTAAACTTACGAAAGGTGTTCTTCATTTTAATTTGACATAGAAATCCCATTATGCGAATGACTGCTAAAACAGAATCTGAGTGAAGATCAAAAGTACGTTGATTGCCCTGAAAAACACCTAACCCAATGTGAATTACCAGTTGATTCGAAGACAAATATGTCCTTCTTGGAATTTGTATTGTTATTGAAGGTTTCAAATAATACAACCACGTTGTATAAACCTACTTTATTAGAAAATAATACTATACTTATAAATACATGCGAAACTGTACCTTAGATGATGTACGCGAAAAGATCTATCTTCTACTACCAGGGGCTTTCCATAATACAAAGTTGGGGCAGGTTAAATTAATATACCGAATTTAATTGGAACGTAGTTCCTTATTTATTAAGATAATCAAATTAATTTTGAAATGGGTAATATGCGCCTAAAATTCCGTTATTTGCTATATATGTTATCGCTAACGTTTCAAGCTATTTTATACACAATTTACTGCTAAGTATTTAGAATTCGGTAATGTATTTATTTTTTTTTTGTGCTAATGAACTATAATTGTTCCTAGTTACAGAAATGATTTACATCTGTTTTGCTGCCTATGAGCATAAATTTAGAAAACAAATTTTAGAGAAATGTAAAATATTTAAAGGAAGTATATTGGTGCGTATCGATTTTCACAACAAGCATTACACTATGTCTTGTAAAATTAGCCTTACAGTAAAACTAATGATTTAGAATAATATAACAGCACAGCTTTCGGGACAAAAGGGGAGCGCAGCGTATTATAACCGACATACACACATAATAAATAAAACGCAAATGGAAACGTTTTATATGCTATACTGTACAATATATTATTTTAAATTTTAGTACGCCGGGCAGTTTATTAATAAACTCATAACTATTTGTTTTGTTTCCGATATTATTGTTACCGTTTGAAATGGATAAACACAGTAGAACCCCAATAGAGAGTGGTAGTAGATTTACATGTAAAACTTTGTGGTTGTTTCACCGTAGTTAACAATACTGGTGTTTCTTCTTATCCTTATTGCGACAAATTATATTATATTAATAAACCAGAACTGTTAGTAATGCTGAGAAAAGCTTCAGCTGTCGTAGGGAAACTGTTACCGTGCTCAATACATTTATGGCAAGTTATTCTATAGTACACGGAACAGCTTATTTTAGATCTTATCCTGTAGATATTGTTGTAGAACTTCAAATTTATAATGGTAAAAAGTAATTCTGCATGACATCATAATCCAAAAGCGAAAACTTGTTTCCTTGCCAATACTTAATACTCTTGCAGGATATTGTGGAACTGAAACAGCCCCAGCTGCGTTCACTTTTTAACCAAGAATATTCAGCAATATCAACTTTAGGAATATAAAGTATACATTAACAACAACTGATAAGTTAAAGTTATTTTTTTAGCTCTAGTTGTTTTTCACTATACGCATTTATACTTAAGGTTGCTTCGAACGAACCACTTTATGGAAGAAATTTTTGAGAGGAAAATTTCAACTGACTGTTAACTTAAATGTTTCACGACACTATATGGCATTTTAATTAAACTTTTAATTAATTCTGATGTCACAGTTTTGAATCACGACTGTAGGGTTGCTAATAAACAGGTCACATTTAAACAAAATAATTTTAATTATTATGCTGAACCCTCATCTTATATTAAAGCAACAGTAATTTATTAGCAGTGTCGGTTCAGCAGAGTCCAGACTCGTTACACCATATTTCCCGCGCTCTTAACTAAAATTAATTTAAAAAATAAAAGTCAGCATCTTGGTCCTCTGTTCTTTGAAAATGATTGCATTTTATATTTTCCAATATACCAGTACCTACGGATACCTATACTATAGAACCAAAATTGGAATATTCATGAACAGATATGCCTTATTAAATTTTACATAAAGAATAAAGTTAATTGCAAATTATAGCACGAATATAAAGCTATAAAAATAATATCCGGACATGCAAAACATACCTAAAAAAGGTAGAAATTTCCAAGTATAATCAGAGCAAGAGCTTTAAATATCATATGCGTCTACCTCCTAAAAGCATCTACATGTAAAGCATACGTTTATAGCTGTTTTAAACAATTTTCGTTGCTGACAAATTTTTGCTGTCGGGCAAGTGTTTGTAAAATAATTTACCAGCTTAGACCAAAAGAGCTTTTAAGCGTGTTATTGTTAATCATCGTAGAGGGCAACCACAGCAATGTCCTCTTAAAATACGATGCATATTCAAAGTCAGTTGTCGTTTTAAAGGTATAACATATGGTTTGACAAATATAAATATTTATAGTAAACATGAGCTTCGTCAAACACATTGAAAGAGGTTTTCATTGCAATATCTATTACGTTTTGCTACACTCGTTGGAAAATAATGGATTGCAATTGATACTGATATCCTAAAATATAAATATTAATCTACCACCGACATCAAATAACAACAATATCTAGAATGCAGTGAGTATTTTATTGCGAATGCAGATGTTAATTAAATCTATTCGCAATTTTATATGTTAATAAAGGAGACATTACCAAAAAATTAGAATGGTAGACAGCACTTTACACTCATGGCCAAATTTAACGTTAAGACTTAATAATAATACAAAAATACACCAATAACTAATTAAAAAAAATTAATTGTATAAAATCAGTGCTAAGTAAAACAAAATATTTGGATTACACAATTAACACAATAGTTTTAAGTTTTGGAAATGGCTGTGTTGTATTTCTGAAATGATTTCCATACACCATAATTGTTCACATAGCAGTATAAAATTTCACAGAGACTAATAATGTCTTAGTTGATGAAACTGTTAGCCTACTGAAATCTTTGTAAATATTTTTAATTTTTTCCTGCGAAACCTACGTAATAATCAAATATAAAAGAAATGACGTATAATCTAAGCAAAGTAATTACGTTGTACATTATGTTTAGTAGAAAATATTGATGAACAGTGATGTATAAATAGGCAATTCTGTAGATGCAGTTCTATAAACTGATTTTAATGGTTATCACAAAAATACTTAACTAATAGTGACAATAAATTTATTTAATACAAAAATTCTTTAAATAATTCGACGAAAGGCGTTGCCTCTATGCTATTAAAATATGCTTCAATATTTAAGTTATAATGTGTCTTAAAAGCCATGCAAAATATTATTTTATAGAGGATTCACAAAAGCTCAACTATGGGCAAAATGGTTTGGCCGCTCACTTACTCGCCACCGTTTGCTCGCCGCCGTTTGTTCGCCGTCGTTTGCTCGCGGGTCTTGTGCTCTACTACTATTTGCTCGCAACGCCGATTGCTCGCAGGATAGACGCTCCACACGCAATTTATTCTTAAACTAAAGTATTTTGTGTAGGTATGTAATATATGCTGTTGATAAATCTCAACATTTTAGATTGGTCGTCTAAGGAATGCTGATAGTGGTATAGGGTAACACTTACTTTATTTTGCTCCTAATAAAATTAAAATGAAGTGTATCTGATTTTCACGTTGTACGTATATTTTTATGCATATAGCACTAGATTCCTTTGACCTTGAGTTTATGCTGAAGAGACTCTATACTGAATACCAGAAGTGGGAACTATAAGTAAGCCTTAAAAAAACGGAATATCTAGTTGTGAATAGTGAAACGAAATTTGAAGTTCTACTAAGTGACGAAATACAAGTACAACAAGTTGAAGAATTTAAATATCTGGGAGCCATCGTAGATCTAAAAGGCTTAGGAGAAGGCGAAATAAACATAGAATTGGAGAAAGCAGAAAGTAGTCGGTTGTCTGAACTTGCTGTGGTGGGATAAAAATATATCCAAAAATGTAAAGAAAAGAATAGGCCAAGTGATGGTAGAATCTGCTCGCTGTTACGGAAGCGAAATTTGGTAATCGATGAAGAAATGAAGCGCAAGCTACAAGCGGTAGAAATGGATTACCTCAGACGCAGCGCCAGAATATCTAGGCTTGAATGGATTAAAAATGAAGAAATCAGACAACAGATGAAAGTAGAACATTCAATTTTAGCTAGAATTGAAATTTGCAGTCTGTGTTGGTTTGGACATCTAATGCGAATGCCAGCAAATCATGGACCTAAAAGAATATTCCACTGGCAACCTGGGAAAGAAGATACGCGGAAGACAACAACGCTCCTGGAATGAAGGGATAAGAAAGGCGATAGAAAGACGAGAACTAGACGAAGATATGGCCCAGGATAGAGATATCTGGAGAAAGGGATGGATAAGGCAGCACCTAGCTGTATAATGATAATGTTACATAATATTGTAGATTTCTACCTCAATATATACAGGGTGTTCTGAAATTCGCGCCCACGGACTGTGGGATGGTGTTATGCCACAAAAACTAAACAAAAAGTTCCTTTACCATTTTTCCATCAGACCACTATTTTTCGAGCTACCGCGGTTTTAAAATTCTGAAAATCGCTAAAAAGAGTGTTGAATCTCAACTTATGAATGTTTAATCGATTGGTTAAACTTAATAATAATAAATTTTTAAAAACAAAAGAAGGTTCAAACTATAATTATGACGAGTAAGTAATTACAACATTTGTTCAAAATGTCCGCCGTCTGCTACTAAACAAGCACGTCGTTGTACTGCTCGAACATCTCCGGTGTTATTTCTCGCGCTGCCTGAAACACGCGGTTTTGCACGATGGAGCGGGCCCTCATTTCGCGTTAATTGTACGTGACTACCTCGATCATTATTTCCCTGACCACTGGATTGACAGAGGCGGTCCAATTGCTTGGCCGCCTCGTTCGCCCGATCTAACGCCATGCCACTTCTTTTTATGGAGTTACCTAAAATCGTTGGTCTACAAAACACCAGTGGCCAATCTTAATGAGCTGCAAAACCGCGTGTTCCAGGCAGCGCGAGAAATAACACCGGAGATGGTACGCAACGCTGTTCGAGCAGTAGATACGTGCTGAAGCTTGTTTAGTAGCAGACGGCGGACATTTTGAACAAATGTTGTAATTACGTACTCGTCATAATTATAGTTTGAACCTTCTCTTGTTTTTAAAAATTTGTTATTATTAAGTTTAACCAACTGATTAAACACTCATAAGTTGAGATTCAACACTTTTTTCTGCGATTTTCAGATTTTTAAAACCGCGGTAGCTCGAAAGATAGTGGTCTGATGGAAAAATGGTAGAGGAACGTTTTGTTTAGTTTTTCTCGCATAACACCATCCCACAGTCCGTGGGTGCGAATTTCGAAACACCCTGTATATATATTTTTTTAATTAATAACATCTTGTAACATTGTGATAATTGCTTCATTGATGTAGAATCAGCATTTTAAGTTTCCAAAAATGTTAATAAACATTTATCCATTCAGACCACTTCCATAAACGAATAGTTTTTTATTTCCTTGAAATATCAAAACCAATTAGAAGAACTAAAAATCTCCGGATTTTTATGGTATCTAAAAATGTAAGTAAAGTTTTAAGTACAAATCAAAAGATGTGCTAAATTAATTTACAAACGAAGGTGTCTAACAAATATAAACTAGTTGGTGCAGTTACACTTAGCACTGCAAGCAGGATATCTATCGAGCAAACAGATAGGGAGCAAATGTTCTGACGAACATCTTTCCGAGAGAGCAATCGACAATCAAGCAATCGGTGGCGAGCAAGTGGTGGCGAGCAAATAACCTAGAACCGCCAAAATACATGAGGAATGATATTTTCCACATTTTATATCCCTAGTACTTTTTGGCTAAGACTGTTATTATTAGTATTAGGTGATATGGAATTTTGTATGTATTTCTAATATAATTGAAGATTAAACACAAATTAAATGTTCCACCGTTGCAACAACATTCTCAAAATGCGTTAAAATTACATATTTTGAAATTAACAGAAAATTACTTCCTGATCCCTCTGCACCTTGAGCATAAATATAAAAACAGCTATACTTCTTAAAGTCAATTTATTAGTGGAGCAAAATTAACTATCAATCACAGGCTACTTCAAATTACTTAGAAAGCAGAGCTTTAAGGTAATAAGAAATTTGATAGACGCTTCGCTCTCATCAAGAGGGTGAGCGACAAATTCCCGAGTATTCTCCTCTTCCAGCGAAAGCGGGAAAAACGATCTCACAAAGCTAAAAAATTAAGTTGTTATTTAGGCTCCAGAAAATCTCGAAAGACCTTCCTAGGGGGTTCCATTTAATTAGTCCTTAATCAACAAGTAGTCCTGTCCCTTACAAACGTGAAATGTAAAATTAATGGCATTATGGTCTTCTTAACAGTTAGAGTTGGTGAATTGTAAGAGATTCTGTGTTTGGGATTAATATCATTTTTTATAAAATTACTACACGATATATGTTTCGTTAACAATCATTTAAATTTAGCTCTTCTACTGAAATAAATAAATACTAAAACAAATAATAACAATATACAGCCGATCAAATTGTTATATAATAAATACGTATTTCTTCAAAATTGATCGTTCTGAGAAGTTAATTTCCGTTTCGAATATTCAAGCATTATAAATAAGAATGGTTTGTTATGATACAAATTCAAAGCAAGAGCGGAAAGTGTGCCTAATCTGTGCTTTTTGGTGTGTAAACAGCATTCAGGCCAAGCCTACGCAAGTAAAAGCAACACATTTCTAGCTTCACCAGGGTTCAAAAATTACGAGTAGAATATGGAAATGTTACAATCACCACTTTCAGGCTATAAGAGCGAATTAATTTGCATTTTGCGTGGTTTGAATTCATGAATTCCAACTTTTATCAAGCCAAGCGAAGTTGAGCCAGTGAGCAGATGCAGTAACTGTAACAGGTTGGCGTTAAGAAAATCTCAAACATAAAAGAATGTAAATTAAACGTACCGGCAAAGGTTGATATATTTTAATATCGGTGGGTTGCTGGGGTTTTTAAACGAATTTCATAAATACTGGGTAAGCCAACTGGTGATTTGATTTCGTCAAATAAAAACATGTTAATCTGTTTACACTTCAAGTGTTAATCTTTGCTTTGTAGTGGAGTTGTGAGTCAAATTTAGGATTTTCGTTTACATTACACCCATTCGCGCTCAGAATAAGTGTAATTTGTTTTTATTGCTCGTGAAATGGCAGCTCTACTGCGTGTGCAGGAATTTTTTAATTAAAAATGCGTGCCAATCGCGTCTCTTGTGACCTAAAAACAATAATAGTCAGGTAAGGTTTTGCTTTGTGCAAAATACATCAAATTCCTCGAACACCAAAAATTCCGTAAGTAATACATATAGCTTGAAAAGTTTCAATAGCTGAACTTCCGACGATTACTGGAGATCGGCTTTTTTATAGAAATAATGTAATCACAGAAAAGTCAGAAAGCCATCCGTGTAGAGAGACTTGACCGTTAAATTGGAAACGGCCCACAAAATCGCTGGATACATTAGCCAACGAATTCCTCTTCCAGCTGTGAATTTAGGAAATTAAAATTTATTTTTTCCCGAAAAAGTCAAAGGCATTGTTTACACTCCATGCACACATCAGCCGAAGGAAGACTGTGATTAATAACTTTTCAGATAACTTTTTCAATTTTGGAAGCCATCCATTAAGCTCCAACAAATGCTAACGCCAGTCCGATAACTGCGCGAAACGTTTATTAATTAAAAAGCTTTAATTCTAGCTTTCGCGTTGTGTAATTATAATAACACATCATATAATTAATAATTATTTATCAATTACTACCACGCAACCTAACTCCGTCTTAATTAAAAAAATAATTATGCAGGGCGCATATCGAACCACCACGTGTACCGGTTTTTCTCATTACCATTCAAAAATAGTTATATAACACAGTTAGTACGACGAGAAACTTCACAAATTTCAAACTTTACGTGAAAACCTCTGAGTTTTTCATGACAAGTAAAAGCCCTTTTACCTCAGGGGAATCTCCGTCTGCGCTTATACAACATATCATATTTCCAAAATCAAATCAGTTTACCGCTTCCAGATACCAGTCTGAAACGGGACGACTAATGTACAGTTTCATTCGGCAAATAATATGTTTTATTGGCACACGTAGGTATAAAGTATCTCTTCATGAGTCCTCACCGTTGAGAGCTGAAACGAAATATGTGATGAATTTTTGATAACTAAAATTTAAAAAATTGTAAATATGGTGAATTTTTCGATGTTCACCATTGACGGTCTAGGACATTTGGGCGCGGCCGCTAAGGCGCGGCCGTTAGGGCGCCGCCGTTAGGGCGCCAGCCACAAGGGCGCGAAGACACTAGGGCGCGGGCCGTTAGGGCGCCGAGACACTAGGGCGCGTGGACATTAGGGCGCGGACCGTTAGGGCGCGGGACACTAAGGCGCGAGACTCGGTGTTATAACTTGTTACTCATCTGTATTTTAATTTTAAATAATAATAATTTATTTA
>JABXWE010105556.1:0-20469 GCA_014611495.1 Limonius californicus | reverse complement strand
ATTCTGTTTTAAAGATATGAACTTTAACACTCTCGTACAAGAAAACTAAGCTCCAAATACCTACTTTTTTTTGAAGATTTGTATTAAGCATTCATAAAGGAAAAATTCTACCTGAAGCCTTTAAGGCATTTAAAGGACACCCTGTATATACATATATATGGGGTTCTACATAGCTGCTGGCTGTCTCTTCCCCTACACGCCATTTTTCTCTATGGAACATTTGATCTTCCTCCAATTCCCGATCTCCCACTGCAGTTCTTATACCCCCATATCAGGATCTTCTGGGTCTTCCTTGTATCCTTTTGGCTGACGGTTTCCAACTGAATAGTTTTCGGAGCGATCTACGGCGTTCCATGCGCATCCGGTATGCAAACCACTTTCATCCTTGAAATATAAAAATCCTGAGGTAGCTTCCGTTTAAGTCGTGTATGGATAGTTTTTTCCTCATAAGGTACATGTCTACCTTGGGAAACTTCTGATGTCTTACACACTTGTCGAATGTGTTGTTCGATGCTTGGCATAGCTAATTCTCTATGTATTTGGCTATCCTTCGTAATCCTTGAGATCTTATTATGTTTGTGTTTTCGGTACTCTTCCCAGATTGGATAAGCTTACATCGAGATTGGTCTCTGTATGGGTTTATACATTAACAGTATCACTCAAGTTTTAGCATGATCTACTGTTGATTATGGGGTAGATCATCATAAGCCTAGTACGGCACAAATTTAATTTCCTATTTATATGATATTCCCATGATAATCTCCTATGTAAAAGAAGCCCTAGGTACTTTAGGCGCTATCGGCTAAATTCCCTTCTATAACTTGGTTCCTGATTCTCAAATTTGGTTGGTTTGGAAGACGCTTTAGTGTTAAGATCTTAGCTGTGCATTTATTTGGGTTTATATTTGTTTTTATGATATCGCACCATAGGTTCGCTCTATCTAATAAATTCTACAACTGATTAAATGCTACACTAATATCATCATTCTGAATAATGAGAGCTGGAACATCAGCATACATCGTTGTGCTTGTTAATTCTGGAAAATCGTGAACAAAAACATTAAATAGAGTAGGCCCCAGTATAGACCCTTGTGGTACTCCAGCGTTTATGTTTCGTATTAATGAGAGTTGTCCATTCGTTCTTACCTCAGAGGTATGGTTATTAATGAAAGATTTTGTAACTAACAATACGTAATTCGAAATGTTCGCCTTAGACAGTTTACAAATCAGTCCAGCGGTCCACACTTTGCAAATGACTGGTGAAGTGAAGTAAAGAGGCATAACTTGCGTTATTACGCACAAGAGTATCTGCACTATATACGTGTTATTCGCGAGTTTCCAAAACATTCTACCCGGGTTGTTAGATTATGTAGAACTCAATGTACGACAAAAATGGGCGTACCAACATGATGACTAGTCTGCTTATTTATATTACATACTTGGAGGAAATTAGATTGGAAGATGAGCGGTGCATCTACGGCCACCAAGAAGTTGCGATGTCACTCCCCTGGATGTTTTCTTTGGGGTACATATTATTCGCGAGTTTCCAAAACATTCTACTCGGGTTGTTAGATGATGTAGAACTCAGTGTACGACAAAAATGTGCCTACCAACATGATGACTGCTCTGCTTGTTTATATTATGCACTTGGAGGAAATGGAATTGGAAGATGGGCTGTGCATTTATGGCCACCAAGAAGCTGCGATATCACTCGCCTGGATATTGTTCTTTGGGGTCATCATCGTCATCATCATTGGGGTACAATTAATAAAATCTATACTGAATTCCGGTAGTAAATATATAAAATAGAATATCCCAGGCGTATACATCAAATACACAGTCGCTTTTAAATGAATTTGAAAATCTATCGAAGTGGATAGAGGCACTTTTGAACATTTACCGAATTTAATAAAACTTTGCTATTTTTTGTTGTTTTCTTACTTGTTTAGTATTTATTACAGTGAAGTTGCTGTGTGAGTGCTGTTTTTGTTAAATACTAATATAATTAATATTAGTAAAACTCTTAATTAAATTACTGCAGTTCGAGATCAATTTGACAGAAACTGACTATGATCCATTTCCATATTACAAAAAATTCTACAATCTCGGATATCTGTTTTTCTCTTAAATAATCAGGGACAGGGATCATGCAGTCCCGCTCAGCTTACATAGGATCAGTGCACTTACACGAGTATAGCATGTCTCCCCCTTTAACCCCCCTCCCCCAACTACGCTACCGAGTCACCCCCGTTGCTCCAGAATTAATTAAAGTTCGGGCTACAACGGGATTTGAACTCGGGCCCACCGCGCCACGCGGTCGCCTTACCTCGGGTAAGGCGGTACATGTATGTTGGGTTGAGTCAACCACTTTTAAAGGGGGGTAAGCTAGCCGGCCCACCCTGTATTATTAATTACTTTAGCATACGATGATAAACGTAAACTAGTTTTGTTTAGTATTTATGAATGAAGGCAGAAAGATATTTTTTAAATATTTAAGGTTTTTATCGCTAAAACAACGAGTTGATGAAATATGAACACGATCGAGCAAATATATTGCTTGCGTCTATTTTAAAATCACCGAATTTGGCAACAAACAGGTTATATTAAGATCTCCAATATTTCAGGGACATGCTTTTTTACCAGGAAGTTTTTTGTCACTGTTCAATAAGCAATCTCACATCAAAGGTATCTGCTTGGATCTGTTTTACGGAACTCAAACAAACTGATAATTATTACGTAACTTCAAGCTTCAAAGAGAAACCGAGATGTATAATGAAATACCTCATACGTGATTTATTCGAATTATTTATCATAAATGGAGGACGCACTTCCCTATACTTTCACATACACGAAATTGTTTGTTTGCACGATTTTGAGAAGTATTTTTGCCACTAATTATATAAAATTATTGTAACTCAAAATCTTTACGATAAAATGTAGGATAGTATTGAATAACATAAAAACAAGGCAATAAAATTGATTTCTTAAAATGAAACAAACGAGATTTCCCGTAAAAATTATTTAATAGAATGTAAGTAGCCCAACAGTTACTAAAGTTCAAAATTTCACACAACAAACAATTTTTTTAGATTCTATTCAAAATGCATATTTACACAAAAATTAACTCATAGTTGTAATAAAACGAGATATTTCCATGTACGTTTTGGTTTTCCTGTAATAATCTAAGGATCACTTGTAAGGTATTGCATATGCATATGCGTTAATAATTCGAATTAGAGTTATTGAAGTTCATACGTCGAGCAGAAAATTAACTCATGTGCAGAAAAGTACATACAGTTTTCATTCTGGTTCGAAAAAGCATAATTAGGAGCAATAGATATTACAGTTTAATTTTGCATAGCGAAGTCCTATACCCCAAGTCTCACATCCCTTATATAACGATATTCAATGAGAGAGATGCAGTTACGGTGGAAGCGAATGAAGATTATGTGATCAGATAAGTTTAAGCCACAATACACTTGAAAAATTGCAAGCTTCACAATTTAAATTCGTGTCATGTTCCTATACTACAAACATATAAGGAATGTACTGAATTCGTAAAACAATTATAATTCATTGACAGCTTTTTCGTCCCATTGCTGGGCATCGGCCTCTTCTCTGCCACGTGTTTCTCCTCAGCAAAGATAGAATAACGGGGGACCTACAGTTTAAAGCCGAATCCGAACGACAGAAATTCCAGAGGATGTTTTTAGCATTAAGATCCTACGATTGCAAGCCGGATTGGGAAATTGTGTGTGGTGGGTTGCAGACAAGATTTTTATTAATCTGCATAGTAATGCGCCAGAATCGACGTTTTACTCAGAAATCGAGCGCTCTACCAACTGAGCTATTACCACATACATGCACTATATACTAAATATTCGACCGATATAGCATTTCCAAAACGACTCTGAGTTAAATAAGATTTTTTGCAAAATTCTCTTACGAAATTACTTAAATTTTCAGTTAGTTACTATATATATATTGGATTTGCATAATATTTCCAAAATGGTTGTTCAGATTTTTATAAAAATTTTTTAATGTTTTAGATGCTCGCAAGATTTACAAATATTTTTTTATTTATTAACGAAACCCATGTCTAGGTTCTCCTATGATTTTTCGTAAATTTTTTTACGGAATTATAAAAAACTTTTAAGTCATTTAATTAATTATTATTATTTTGGAAAAATGCTGTTATGAAATTACTAAAACTGTAAGTCATTTAATTAATTATTAAGATTTTGGAAAAATACTGTTACGTAATTAGTAAAACTGTAAGTTATTTAACTAAATGTTAGACCTGTATTGTATTTCTAAATTGGATCTCAAAATTTTAATCGAATTTTCTAATGTTTTTGATGGTCGAAAGACTTACACATTTTTTTGATTTCTTGCAAAATTTGATCTCTAAATCTATAATATTAAATTTTTTTTTATATTACTAAAACTGTAAAATATTTAATTCAATATTAGACCTGTATTGTAGTTCTAAATTGAATCTCAAAATTTTAACCAAACTTTCTGATGTTTTAGATGGTTGGAAAACTTACACATGTTTGTTATTTCTTGGCACATTCGATCTCTAAATCTATAATTAATTTCAAAAATTCTGTATGAAATTACTAAAATTATAAGTTAATTAATTAAATGTTAGACCTGTATTGTATTTCTAAATCGGATCTCCAAATTTTAACCAAACTTTCTGATGTTTTAGATGATTCAAAGACTTACACATGATTGTTATTTCTTGCCACATTCTAAATCTATAATTAATTTCAAAAATTCTGTTTGAAATTATTAAAACTGTAAGTTATTTAATTAAATATTAGACTTGTATTGTTTTTCTAAATCGGATCTCCAAATTGTAATATAAATTTTCTGGTGTTTTAGATGGTCGAAAGACTTACACAGTTTTTTATTACTTGCCACATTTGATCTCTGAATCTATAATTAATTTCAAAAATTCTGTTTGAAATTCATAAAACTGTAAGTTAATTAATTAAATATTAGACCTGTATTGTATTTCTAAATCTGTTCTCCAAATTGTAATCAAATTTTCTGGTGTTTTAGATGGTCGAAAGACTTACACATTTTTTTTTATTTCTTACCACATTCGATTCCTGAATCTATAATTTTTTCACAAATTCTGTTTGAAATTACTAAAACTGTAAGTTATTTAATTAAATATTAGACCTGTAATATATTTTCTAATCTCCAAATTGTAATCAAATTTTCTGACGTTTTGGATGGTCGAAAGACTTACATATTTTTTTATTTCTTGTGGCAAATTCGATATCTGAATCTATGATTTTTTCAAAAATTCTGTTTGAAATTACTAAAACTAAAATAGTTAATTGAATATTAGACCTGTATTGTATTTCTAAATCGAATCTCAAAATGTTAACCAAACTTTCTGATGTTTTAGATGGTTAAAAGACTTACACATGTTTGTTATTCCTTGCCACATGCGATCTCTAAATCTTTAATTAATTTCAAAAATTCTGTTTGAAATTACTAAAACGAAAATAGTTAATTAAATATTAGACCTGTATTGTATTTCTAAATCGGATCTCCAAATTTTAACCAAACTTTCTGACGTTTTAGATGGTCGAAAGACTTACATATTTTTTTTATTTCTTGCCAAAATCGATATCTAAATCTATGATTTTTTCGAAAATTCTGTTTGAAATTACTAAAACTAAAATAGTTAATTGAGTATTAGACCTGTATTGTATTTCTAAATCGAATCTCAAAATTTTAACCAAACTTTCTGATGTTTTAGATGGTTGAAAAACTTACACATGTTTGTTATTTCTTGGCACATTCGATCTCTAAATCTATAATTAATTTCAAAATTCTGTTTGAAATTACTAAAACTGTAAGTTATTTAATTAAATATGAAACCTGCATTGTATTTCCAAAACGACTCTTACGATTTTGATTCGATTTTCTGATGTGTTAGAGGTTCGAAAGGCTTACAAGTATTCTTTTATTTATTGGCGAAACCCATCTCTGAGTTCTTCTGCGCATTGTTGAAAATACTATTACGAAATTATTTAAATAAATATTAAATAATAATAATAAATTCTGAATGACGCGCATAAACGTACAGCGCTACAAATACTTTTGTTCTTCTTTTTTCAAGAATTTCAACTATGTTTGTGGACTAATTAAAATATTAAGTTGCATAACTTACAACATTGGCGAGGAACGAGTTTTCCTTGAGGTCAGTTGGTTTAAACTCGTATCTCCTAACTAGCTTATCGGTGTTCAAGTCGAAGACCACAAGGCTGGCTTCGAAATATGTTTTGGTGAACCCAGAATATCAGCAAGTCCAGTGTCCATTACCCACAATCGGTCGCATTCGTCCACATGAACCCTGAAAGTTGATACGATGTGGTTTTCTTCCAGTTTTTCATCTCCCTTGGGCAAGGTGTTTGCTTTTAAGTCGGGATATGGAATTAAGGCTGGGCTTTTTTCGTTGTTATTTACAGGGATGTAGTTCAAAGATGCTGGTACTCCAACCTTCCATCTACAAAAAGAAAACTAATAATATCCGAACAATTCCTTCAGGTCATTTTAATAATTGCTATTGTTAATTCAGAAAAAGTTAATTTATGCATACCTAGGCACTGTAACGAAAAGTTTATCCCGCCACCTAGCAAGCCCAAGGGGTGAATTGTTTGCAGCGATGAATTCGCCGGATTTGATGGCATTTTCCTTGGCTTCTTCATTTGGCCAAGCGAAGTGCACTTCCTTCCAGCTGTAGACTTCATCTAGTTTTGCTGCTGCTGAAAAGCCGCACAGGGCCACCAAAACCACGAACTTGAACATTGTCTTGCTGGGATTGTTGTTAACCAACCAGCAAATGGAAACTAAATTTAAAATCCCGGCGTGTTTGTCTTTACTGGTCGCAAATCTGTTCTCCCACCTTCGTCGCTTGTGTAATTACGAATACGCTTGGCCCTGAACTCTCATTTTAATGTGTTTATTAATAAGTAGAAGGAATTGATAATTGATGTCGTTCTTGGCGGTTTTTTTTACTAAACATCGAACCACGAAGATATGAAGCTGAATCTTAAATCATAATTTCATACGGTGCGATTACATTATATTCTTGTTGACCTTCCTCCGCGATCTTGATACTTGACTTTCATTTATTGTAAGATGGGAGTATTAATAGATACCACTACAAAGAAATTCAGATTGTATTGTGAATTAAACCAAAATTATTATTAGTAATCTACAAATTTCAAATGTCTATTACCTGCAAATTATTTATTAAACAATTATTCTAATACTGTTCTATATATTAGCATATAACTCCAATACATGAGTAGATACATAAGGAGTACTTGTACTGTATTAATTAATTAACTACAACAGTTAAATAAATCATTACAAGGAAACCTTTTGAATTCTCTAAGTAGTTCCACTTAACAATGCATATAATTTGCATATTATCATTGTGAGTTAACAGCAGATTATGTTCTAAGAAGTGTGAAGTCCAAATAGAAAAATAAGAAAATATTTCATACGCGAGTTCCTTCTGAAGGGCAACTAAATGATATCCATGACCAAGTACTCCAAAATATAATTTTGAATCCTTCATTCGCAACAGGAAATGCGTGTGGCTTTTTAATGGAACTGAAAATTATAATTTTGACATTGATATCGATTGTTCCTGTAAACTTTTGACGGACAAAAATGAGGAAGTTTTAGACACAATAATTTGGGGACATTATAATTATGTGGCTTTTAGACCCATTAAAAGGTACTTATATTTTTTAAACTATGCTATATAGGATTGTTTATGTGCAGGAAGGCCTCATTTTTGTGACATTCTGTGGAAACCTATGAAACAATTAAAGCATCCAGCGTGACTAATAAAATTCAATGTAGAGGATATTCAAGTATTATTCTATCAGGGTTATCTTTTTAGGGCAATAGGTGAAATTTTGCATATTTTAGTCATTAATTTGTTATGGTTAATCACATTTAGCTACGGATAAAAACAAAGTTTGTTATAGTTAAAGCAAGTTAGTCAGCAAACAAATTTATTTAATTAGGCATGAGAATTGGTAAATCTAATTAAATTCCTAATAGATACCAATTTAGATAACACAAAAATTAAAGAGTTGTCGTTCTATTAACTAATTACTGCGAGAACGTATTAGGAATGGAATTTAGAATATTCGCAAAGAAATTTTCTAATTTTAATAATTCCCCATTCTGGAAAACTTTAAAGCAGAAGTAACGGTTACTGCACGTTTAAATGCAATTTTCTGCCTTGCGAATAATGCATACAAAGTAGTTTTAATACATTTATAAGTTTCTTATCTGCAGTTTCATTGCTACAAAAATCTATTCGTAGATAAACATACTATACAACCTTTTATTGGTTGAACAACTTTCACAAGAAAACTTCTCAGAAATGTGTACCTGGAAATAGGTGGTTGCCTATAGGTACAGTTATGGAAAATTTTTCTTGGGAAAAATAATTAATTTTAATCGGTTAGTTGAAAAATTAAGTGTATTTAAATGCAATTACGTTAATGGAAATTCAGATTTGTAATGGTTGAACCGTCTGGGTACACAAACACAGTACTTCGTAAAAGAAAGTGTCAATAATTTAGACCTTCACGGAATTTATTTCAAGACTGTAACTAATTTTAATTGATTTGTATAATAGAAAACAGCTCTTTGCATCATCTATGATATACAATTAATTATAAAATCTTTATCACTTTCTAGAAACTTACTTACTGACGCTGCAATCAAATAAGATCACATCTTAAGTGTTGAAAAACTGCATGAAATAGTAAATATTTGATCTGCAGTAAGAGCAGGATTTTTAGATATCGCAGTTTTGTAGATGACAGGAATCTTTAAAATTGTAAATCGAAGTAGTAGATTATTTAACAAACAGCGAACTAACATTTTCAGGGCTATTATTTCAGTTTCTGATATTCTGACTGGCTGTGTATACAACGTAAAAGTATTCGATTAATTGGCTAAGCTGGAAAAAATAATTGTAGCTTAGTAGTAGACTTTAAAGGGTGTTTCCAAATTACATGAAACTATTCACGTGAGAGTACGAACTTACCGTTCAAAAAATAGGCAACCCAAAATACATCTGACGAAATATGTATTGCTATATATAAACTTTTATTGGGGGTATTATGAATTGGAGGTCCCTGTTTAATATGTTTGGTAAATTACATTATCCAACTTTTATATAAAGTAAATTTGATACCAGCTATAAAGAGCACATACGCTCATACAAATACAAAAACGGCTGATCCTTATCACGGATCACCTAACTCCCTATACCAAACCCATATCTACTCTTCTATTGGCACCACCATCACTTCTGATCCTCTTCCGGTTATTTCAAATTTCAACTTCCCAGACCGCCGAACTTCCTCGCAATTTACGATTACCAAAATGCCGATTGAGCCGGTTTCCAAAAATCCATAATCCAAAATCTTACCTACATTTTTAAAGACTCGACTTCCAAATATTACAATTAACTTCCGCCATCGACCAAACGAAAAAACTTCACGTTCCCACAAAACCCATCCTCAAACATAAAAGTCTACTCCCACAACCAATTTTAAGCTTGATCCGCCAGAAATACCAAGCATATCATAATTGCTTCCAAACCCCCCTTCCGATATACAAGACAACTTTCAGTAGATTAAATGCCCAAATGCGCCGAGATGTCAACAAATTTCATCTAAACCACTAGACTGAAACCTGCTAAACCTTAGATTACCGAAGCCGCAAAATGTTCTGGAACAAATTCAAATCCTTTACCGGCAAAAATTCCAAACCATCCACCTTATAACTTCAAACAACATAATTTTCAATTACCCCCAAGATAAGGCAAATTGTTTCGCCCAAACACTCCAAAACATTCACCAAGTCCCAAATCATCCAACTTTCAATGAGCTATTCCAAAACCAAGTCACAAACACCGTCACCGATTTCGCCAAAATCCCCCTCCTCCCCGACGATAAATTTCTAATAGAACCTACCAATCTCGATGAAATCAAATTTCATCTAAAATCTCTCAAAAATGCCAAACCTCCCGTTCCAGACCAACTAAAGCCTCTTTTATTAAGAAAAAAATTCCAGACCCTGTCATTGAAGCTATACCACCATATTGAACTCCTGTTTACGTATATCGTACTTCCCCACTATTTGGAAAGAAGCAACTTTCAGCATGATTCACAAACCTGCAAAGATGTCCACAACCCTTATCATATCGCCCCCTATCCCTGCAGAACATTCTCGGTAAAATCTTAGAAAAAATAATCGTCTTCCGTTTCCAAGATTTTTAGAAAACAAACAACCTTCTTCCCCAGGAACAGTTTTGATTTCATACCCGCCATTCCACAATAAACCCCATCTTCGAACTTCATACATACTTCTCCAGAAATGCTAACTTGAACAGATGTATGCTAGCTGTCTTTCCTGGACATTGAGCACGCGTTTGATGGGGTTTGGCATTCAAAATCTTATTTCTCTCAACTTAAATCCACACTTCACCAAATTAATGGACTGTTTTCTTTCCAACCGCTGTGGCAGAGTCACGATCCACAATTCATATTCCCATCCCATCAACCTTCTTTCAGGCATTCCCGGGATTCTTCCCACTATTACACCCTGTTTACTCTCACGATTTTCCTTTCACAAATCCGACTCAAGCCAAAATGACACTTTTTGTGGATAACACCGCCATCTGGACCATAAAAAAAATCCGTTTATGCATCCCAAATCAAAAATCACTAGCCATCTTATTTCGCCAACCAAACTCTAGATTAGATCTCTCGGAAATCACATTTCTATTCATAATCAAGGAATTCCACTCTCCAACCAAGCCCGATCCCTGAGAATCACTTTTCAACGCACATGTGCCCTGAACTTCGATATCTGAGAAATCCTGAAAAATGTGTAACCGTTCCAACTTCCTCCGAATCATTCAAGACCATTTCCAAGGTTACGACCCTTTCATACACGTACAATACTTTCATACGCCCTGTTATCGGCTACCGAGCCTTTCTATCTGCCAGTATCAAACCGCATTTTCTCCATCAAATAGCAGCATGCGAAAGGCAAATTCTCCGTCGCATTTTCCACCTACATCGAGAACATCCCAGTAACCAAGTCCACATCGACACCCAACCCACTCCAATCAGCGACCGTCTTCTGGAACTCCAACAAAAATACATATCTAGAGCTTTCCTTCCGGGTATTCTTATTGCCATAGAAACCTTCCAAACTTCTCACGAACCCCAAAATTGTAATTTCGTGCTTCCAATTTCAGATAATCCGCAATACCAGAACCAGAAGCAACGGATAGGAACCCACCACACCAAAAATCAAGAAAAATGGAAGTACGCTAAACACTTATTAGAACACATCACAGACATCAAATAAAATAATAACATTTTTACACTTGTGTGATGATGAACGTAAATTGGGTGTACTCTAGGCCTTTCAAATTTACAAACACACTTTAAGAAATACATCTTCAATTAATAAGCAAATTGAGCTCATACATTCCCCGCTATTGGAAGTTTTGGAATAGAAGACCAGAACCAAGTCCGAAATCAAAATCCAGTGTGCTGTTGCCCTAGCTACAAATGTTTACAATGTTGGCGTTTGTCACAAATGACGTTTCTTAGATTTTTTAGTTTCTCCAGTAAGTTTAGTCCCTCTTGCATATATTCGATCAACAGTATTCCCTCCATGTCCCAGACAATTGTGGCCATTAACTTCTTAGCAGAAGGTTGGGTTCGGCATTTCTTGGCAGGTGGACCCATTGCATGGATTCTTGTATCGTCTCAAGATCCCAGTAATAAACCCAAGTTTCGTCATCAGTCACCATTCGTGATGGAAAATCTGAATCCTTTTCTAAAGTGGACAAATGTTGGCGGTGCAATTTTTGTTCCGAAGTTAGGAGCCTTGGAATTCATAGCGCTGACACCTTACTCAAGCCTAATTTATCTTGTAAAATGGTAATAACGCTTCCCTCAGAAACTCCTAATTCTGAAGATATAGTTGCAACTTTCAAACGTCGATCCTCCAGCACCATAGCCCCAGTGTTCTGGCACATTTCTTCATTAGTCACATCTGAAGGTATGCCCTATTTTGAGTCATCTTCATCGGATTCCTGTCCCCCACGAAATTTATTACACCAAAATTTAACCTTGTAATAAGACGGAGCTTCTTCTCGGTAGACCGTCGTCATCCTGCCATAGACAGATTTTGACTCGTTCCCTTCTTTTGTCGAGAATTGTATTACACTTCAGTGTTCAAGTTTTACAACGTTCATTGTTAATACAACTGAACATAATAGTTTTGAAACGGGTGCCATTGTTTTCATGGGTAGGTAGATAAGTATTTGAGTTCCCCTCGTAGTGATATTGAAGTGTTAAAAATATATTCACTTGTACCACGCAGACTGGGACGCTCTGTAAAATATTACACTGAACATAATTTAATTTTGGAATTCAATTCAGCAAT
This sequence comes from Limonius californicus, assembly GCA_014611495.1. Classification (NCBI taxonomy): domain Eukaryota; kingdom Metazoa; phylum Arthropoda; class Insecta; order Coleoptera; family Elateridae; genus Limonius; species Limonius californicus. The sequence continues at coordinate 7,936 of JABXWE010105556.1, read as the reverse complement.
AAAAAATGTTCTTGCACGATCTATTGTGTATTTGTAACTTTTAAAAATAAATAAATATTAAATACTCGACATTTCAGGAAAGAGAAGCAGGGTTGATTTATACCAGCTTTAAATTCCTATAAATTAAAAAGATAAAGTTTTTTTTTAGAGTTTTACAGCAATGTATTTATAAATTGATTTTTAATAGAATAGCCATTTGCATTACCGATAAAGCTACCGGGAACCCAGAGCAAGCTTTAGAAGTTAAAGAGTACTTGCACTGTATTTCCGAAAGTTTATTGTGCTATAACCCCATGTTATTACGATCCTACGACCACTTCTACTAGAGTTAAAACAATTAAATAAATTTTGCACATGGTCGATTGATTTTTCCTGGTAACTTTGTATCAGAATCTTGCCAAGGGTTTCTTCTATAGTACTTTTCGAATTTTAACACAGCAAAATTCAAATTATTTATTTTTTCTTGTAATGGATGTTAAAAAGGAGGTTCAAAAAGTGAATTTTGCTACCGCAGCCGTCCTTACAAGTATTTTAATTTTATTGTCGTAAAATGGTGTAAATTTGGAACAATAATCATATATGATTGAATATTATAATTGCAATGGAATCAAAATTAACTGACGTACTCTCATAAAACCTCTGGAATAACAAGATCATCCTGGATATCAAGATGCTGCCGTTGACTGTATAATTCCAATAAATTTTAACCCGGCGTTTAAGATTGTTTTGTAAGACACGAATTATTCTAAAAAAGGGTAGGGAAATAATGCAAACTGTTCTTTACATCCTAACATGGATTTATTTTATCATAACTAATTCAGAGGTCTATAGAAACATATTACATAATCCTGCATAAAAATATGTAGTTTTATTGTTATTGAAAGCTTTTTCTTCTTCTTCTGCCCTTGACTAGGGATAATTCCCTTTTTGTCTTCTGCCTCATTCTGTGGATGAACCAGCTCTGGGCCCATCTCGCGGGCGGTCGTCCAGGTAGCCTTTTCCGTCTCGGTCGTTCGTCCATACATATTCGAGCCAATCGGCCTTCATCCATTCGTTCGACGTGTTCTGTTCATTTTCTTTTTCTTGTTTTCGACCATTTGACCATTTCTTATGTGTTACATCTTTCCCGAATGGAACCGTTTGTTTGCCTGTCTCGAAGGGTGACGTTTAGTATTGACCTGCATTTCTACTGCTCATATTTTTTCTTTTGCTTTTTTTTTGTTTCCGTCCTGGTCTTTGTGGCATATCTTAATATTGGCCTTACCATGGCCTTGTAGATTATTACTTCCCCATCTGTTTTCATATATGTGTTTCGCCATACTGTATCCCTTAAACATACCGCCACTTGTAGTGCTCTTGTGCTCTGAACTTGTATTTCTCCAAGGTGGTCTCGATTACTTGTAATTTCAACTCTTAGATGCTGGAATGTCATTACTTGCTATTGATTGCTCTATTTGCAGCTTGCATCTTATAGGATCCTTGGATATAACCATACCATTTTATTTTCTGTGGCGATATTTGCATGTTATACTGTTTGGCCGTTATATTGAACTGATGTGTTTCATTTTTGCAGATCGTTTTCGTTGTCAGCGATTATGGTAGCATCATCTACGTAACACACTATATTAATATCGTGCGTGACTATTTGATAACCTTGTTTGGGTTTAATTGCTTGTATTATATAGTTCATTACCAGATTAAATAAGAAGGGACTAAGTGAGTCCCCTTGTCTCACTCCTTCATTAATGGATATGTTGTCTGATAAACCTTCGAAGGTTTTCATTTTTGTGGTGGTATGTGCATATATGTCTTCTATTACTTTTGTGATCTGCGTAGAAGTGTTCTCTTCGTATAAGATGTTGAGGATATCCCGTTTCTTAATGCGGTCAAAGGCTTTTGTGAGATCAACAAACCATAGAAGGCAGGGTGATTGTATTCGATTGCTTTTTCTGCAATGTATCTCACTATGAAGATCGCGTCCGTTGTTCCTCTATTCCTTGTAAAGCTTTGTGGTTCTCCTGCCATTTCAATTTTCTCCTCTAATTTTTCTAGGATAACCGCAATGAATAATTTTGCACCTGTCTTTAACAGTGTGATGTCTCTATAATTGTCTGGCGTTTTTCGGTTACCTTTCTTATAGATCGGTATTGTTATGCTGTTTTTCCATTGCTTGGACACTTGTCCATTAGTTAGGATTTTATTAAAGAGGATATGCATGTGTTCAATGAGTGCCTGCCCGCCATATTTTAGCATTTTGTTTGGAATTGAGTCCGGCCCTGGGATCTTTCGGTTTTTGAGTTGGTGTATTTTCTTTTTTATTTCTTCTAATGGTATTGTGATTTAGTTATTAGTTGAATGGTTTGTTTCGCATGTAGGAGGGGGGTTTTGATTTGGCTCTGTTGTTTGGCCCAATTGTTCTTTAACATAGCTCATCCATTCTTTCTTTGTTATATGTTTTACTTTAACATATTCGTTTATGCCTTTCTTCTGTTTCTGCAGCGTTCTTCATATCCATTTTTGGACACCATATAGATCGTATTCCATGTGCTTCGTATAACTTTCCCAGTATTCTTCTTTTCGTTTTCTTATATCTTGATTAATTTTGTTTCTTACTTGTTTATATTCTTGATGTTCTTCCTCGGTTGGTGTGGTTTTATATTTCAGGAAGGCCTTCTTTTTTTCGAATGCTAGTTCTCTTATCTCGTGTGTAAACCAGGGAGTTTTTGTTGGTTTCATCTGACCTTTAGATTTTCTTGTACCTAGTGCTTCCTTGGCTGCCTCTAGTATATTTGTCACGTCTTCTGTTTGGCTTTCTGTGCAAGAGTTGTTCAGAAATTTCTGCTTAAGTCTGTATTGGTAAAGCGCTCGAATGATCGATTCTTGCAATTTTTCGATATTTATTTTTTTTATTACTGGGGCCTCGTTTTTTGGTGGAGAAATTCAAAATAGGCGGAGATTTTAATGCCAAACATACGCACTGGGGCTCACGCCTAATCACAACAAAAGCTAAGGAGTTGTACAACGTATTAATACGGGAAGTCCAACTTCCTGGCCAACTGACCAGAACAAGATCCCTGACCTCCTGGACCTTTTTATTACCAAAGGACTTGGAACTAATTACATGAATATTATATCTAATTACAACATACTGTCCGATCATTCTTCAATAATAGCGACCATAAGCACAACAATAATATACAAAGAGCCCACCGCCACACTCAGCAATAAAAAAACTAATTGGGACTCATTTCAACATTATATTGAACAGCATTTAACCATAAATATAAGTCCAAAAACTACAGATGAAATTGAACAAGCTACAAACCAATTTAAAACTACTATACAATCAGTAGGATGGACTGCCACACCACAAACTACCAACAGTAAAATAAATAGCCCCAATATCCCTTACGAGATAATGGAAATATTTAAAGAGAAAAGAAGGCCAAGCACAGAACAAGCTTAGAAATAAATTAAAAAACAAAATCGCAACGAAACATTCCAAGAATACATAAAAACATTATCTACTCATGACCAATCGACCTGGAAAGTCGCAAAGGGCACCAAACGCCCGAAAACACATATACCACCACTAAGGGCCTAGGGAGGAAAGTGGATAATGTCTAATAAGGAGAAAGCAGATGCATTCGCACACTATCTAGCGGAAGTCTTCAAACCAAACTCTAATGTAATAAACCAAGAAAAAGAAGATGAGCTGCAAACCCCTTTACAGATGACACTGCCGATACAAAAGTTCACTATTGCAGAAATAGAAAATGAAATGAAAATGTTAAACAACAAAAAATCTCCTGTTCAAGATCTAATAACACCAATCATTCTAAAGCAACTACCCGAACAAGGCATTCAATTTCTGAGGATTCTCTTTAATGGAATTCTAAGGTTAACATACTGGCCTTTACAACTCAAATTGGCTCAGTAATACTAATCCCCAAACCTGGGAAACCTCCCAATGACATCCAATCGAACCGACCTATCAGCCTCCTCTCAGGTATATCAAAGCTGCTGGAAAAATTACTTCTAAGGCGAATAAATGAAAACTCGCTGCAAGATGAATGGTTACCCAATCATCAATTCGGTTTTCGACATTATCATTCAACAATCCAACAATGCCACCGTATAACAAATTACATACAAACTGCACTTCAATGTAAACTATTCTGTTCTGCTGTGATGTTAGACGTTAGACAAGCGTTCGATAGAGTCTGGCATAGGGGGCTGCTATACAACATAAAGAAAACAATGCCGCACGAATTTTACCTCATATTTCATTCGTACCTCACTAATAGAAGCTTTCAAACTAAGATTGGTAACGATCTATCTCAGATTGAACAAATAAACGCCGGTGTACCCCAGGGTAGCGTCTTAGGTCCAATATTGTACTTACTATTTACCTCTAACCCGCCAACCTCCAACGACACCATGATAAGCACATTCGCGCATGATACGGCGATTCTTGCTTGTAATAAAGATCCGAATAGATCATCAGCGATGCTTCAAGCGCATCTAAATCAAATTGAAATATGGTTGGATGAATGGAGAATAAAGGTTAACGAAGACAAATCAGTACATTTACAACAAAACGTCCAAAATATCCGCCTGTCACTCTCAATAATACACCCATTCCACAATCAAAAGAAGTGAAGTACCTGGGAATCCATCTCGATAGGCGCTTAACCTGGAAAACGCATATTAGCAAGAAGCGTAAAGAAATGGATATTAAGATAAAAAAGCAATATTGGCTTATTGGAAGAAAATCTCCCTTAACGCTAGAGAATAAAACTCTACTTTATAAAACCATAATCCGCCCAATCTGGATATATGGCTGCCAGCTATGGGGACGTATCAGAAATTCCAATCTCGATATTATACAAAGCTTCCAGTCAAAGATCCTACGAAATATGACTAATACACATGGTATGTGACAAATCTCACCATACATTCCGACCTAAACATTCCATATGTGAAACATGTCATCAAAGAGTACGCTGTAAAACATCAAAACACCCTGGAAAATCACCCAAACGAATCTATGGAACTAATTACAGCAGGCCCACCCAACAGGCGCCTTCAGATAAAATGGATAAAGGATCTAACGAATTAAACATAGAAGGACACCGATGGACCCCTCTCCAATAAAGTCCTGAGCTCAAATGCATACTTACCTAAAATTAGCTCATAGAATGTAACCTATTCTGATTGCTAATAAATTAATCACAACAAAAAAAACATAGTATTAATCCATGCTTCGTTCCAATATTAGATGAAGTAAGTGTTTTTACGACTAGTATTCTTGTGTGATGGATCCCTTTGTTGGTTAATATGAAGTGAATTGTTGAATTTGTTCGTTTGTTATGCTTTACTGTCGAAGAATGTATTGGTAATACGCAGTTCATTTAAGATACAAAAGTCAATTAACTCCTCTCCACTTTCATTGATGTCTGCATCATTAAATCTTTTGTGTTTTATTCCAGTAATCACTGAATTACCAATGTGACCATTGAAATCCCCCATTATCATTACTGGGTTACTCCCTTCTATATTATCTAATAGGTTTTGGAGATTTTCGTAGAAAATGTCTCTCTTCTTGGGGCCTTCCTGTTTGTGATGCGCAAATTGATACAATATGTAATGTTTGGTTCTTTAGAGACATCGTAATCATTATTATTCTATCGTTTATGAAGTGTGTATCGATCACGCCATTTTATAAAATATATACAATGCCGTATAATACAAAATATTAAAATATTTTGGAGATACTGGGAAACATTTCCAGCATAACTTTCCTCATTTAATATTCGTATTGTTATATAACCAATGTCATGTTTACAAGTTTGGTTAGGTGTGCGCATCAGAAAGTTCAGACATGCCTTCAAGCAAAGATAATTGAACCTCCTCCTATTTGATTCCCTTTTTTTTTTACTATCACATCTTAATAACAAGATGATTGTGTATAAAAATATTATAGTCAAATGTACCTTGTCCTTATTGATCCTCACTGCTTTATGCAAGCAACATATATTGAAAATCACTAAACATTCGTTAAATGTGAACTTAATTGTTAACTTTACATTACAGAATAATCGTGAAACTATATTCACCCGGCGGAAAAGTGCAGGAAAACTCAACTTTTTATACCTAATAACAACTATTACAGGTAATATTTAAAGGAGTGTCTTTTTTGATATTTCATTGCTGAAATGTCAGTAAAGTATATAATGATTGCAATCTCTTACAAACTTGCAATATATTAGCATGCAGGGGCAAATGTTAATAATTATAAATCAATGTTATATAAAATTTTTAATTGAAACATTATCCCATGACCAACCAAATGATTAATGCATTATATTGTAGAAAGAATTATGTTGCGAAATTAATCATGTAATATATAATTATTTTAATGAATAGTTTATATTTAAAAAACAACGTTCGCGTTCTGTTTACAGATTTCGCATTGGGAAAATACCTTCCAAAAAATTTGCTAATTAAAATAAGGAATAACCCTTGAGGTAAATAATTAGATGTTCAAAACATGGTAAAGCATGACTTAAAATTAAAAAACCAAATATCTGCGGTTCGGTTACAGATTTGAAATTTATAATTTAAATCAGGAGGAATACATAAAAATTTAGTAAATTATAAATTATGTCTACGGAGTGTTTATGTGTTGTTAACGCCAGGACTATAAAGTATGATAAATGTAACAAATCGACACGACATCTGGTATCCGATCGTAGAAGAATATAAATTGCGAATTTTAATGCCACACCTTTAAATTTGCATAAACATAATCGTTTCTCTGAATATGAAAATCTTTGGACCTTGATTTCTATATTGTTGTCTACTGAAATACTGCTTCTATGTTAGATGCAAATTACGTATAAATTAGCATTTCCATTTCGAAGTCAGACATTGTTACTAAACTCATTTAAATTTTCTTTATGCATTTCTATATTTTAACAAAAAATCGCAGCTTGACCGCAGATAACGCTGCGATTTATATCCATATTGAAAATAAAATATTTTGTGGTTTTTTTGCGGTTTGTTTATTTATAAGACTTAATTATGAGTCTACAACTTTGACAAGGTTAGAAATAGTAACATGTGGTAAAGTGGTAAATATTATGATTATGTAATTATTTTATATTTTGGGAAGTTAAAGAGTTTTAATTTATAGGAAACCATCTAATAATGCAACGGAAATGTTTGAAAATTTCCTGATTACTGTTTGCTACCATGTACTTAAAATCAGCCACTATACAGGATGACATAATTGTGGGATTTTGTTTCCTAATGTCTTTATTATAACAGCTTGGAGAAAACTTTAAATGTAAAACTTGTTTGTTTCATTACTGCGCATAACTTAAAATTATTGCTGACTGTACCGAGTGTTTTGTTTTAGTGGGACAGTGGACAACTTCTTTATCTTAAATTCCTGTATATTATTACATTTTGGATTTTCTTATCTTTACAACGATATAGGGTTTTAGGTATCTATCGCTAATCATTTCGGTAGTAATTAACATTTTCTTAAATTTTGAAAAAAAATGACAGCCTGTCTTTAACAGTTAGTATCTAAAGAACGGCATACAATTTTTCAAAATTATTTTGCTGTTTACAGAAACGCATTTTCAGATAGGTGCAGTACTATTTTCAATTTAAATATCTTATACAGGATATTCCTAATTTGCAATCGCGTTCAATAAAATTCAGCTCATATATCTCATTTTTACTTTCCCATACCTTATAGGTATAGGGTAAGTATTGAAATCATGAAAATTTTCGAAATCGAGATTTTAACGGATATATCCGTTTTGGGTCTCTAGGAACCCAAAAAAGTGGTTTTTAAAAAATGTCTGTCTGTGGGTGGGTACGTACGTATGTACGTACGTATGTGACGCTCCTACAGCCGAAA
>JABXWE010105554.1:0-22648 GCA_014611495.1 Limonius californicus | reverse complement strand
TGAAGAGCAAGTGATTGGGGCTCTTTTGCGGGATAGCATATCAGACCACAAGCTGGCAGTAAGGGATAGACCAAACTCCCAACACATTATATATTGGGAAGAGATTCCTGGACTGAGACAATGAAAAGTTGAAAAGTTTCTGCAACTGAACAGGAAATAAATAAGGACCGTAATTAGACTTATGGCTGGACATTCCGGCCTGAATAAGCTCATAATCACCATAGGAGTGGTAGATACCTCCTCCTGCAGACTGTTCAGGCAGGAAGATAAAACACAAGTACACGTTTTATATCACCGTCCAGCGTTGAGGACTAAGCGATACCGCCACTACGAGATGTACTTATCGGGACCCGAAGAAATATGTAAAACACTCATCAACACTATGCTCAACTTTATTAGAGACGCATAGTTGATGGGGTACAATAATCCAATGAGCTTTAGTACGGTGGACTTGAACTACATCGTCATCATCATTGACCGCCTTTTCGTCCCACTGTTGGGCATCGGCCTCTTCTCTGTCACGTGTTTCTCTTCAGCGCTGAGGTCGAAACACGGGAGACATCCAGTTTCAGATTGAATCCGAACGACAGAAATTCCAGAGAAGGTTTTTAGTATTAAGATTCCACGGTTGCAAGCCGGATAGGGAAATTGTGTGTGGTGGGTTGCAGACAAGATTTTTATAAATCTGCATAGTAATGCTTAGGTTTCGCATCCAAGTCAGAATCATCATTTTTACATTAACCTGTAGCTGATCTTATATCCGCAGATTGATAACCCAACGTATGTTCAGTTATAGTTCTAATTAAATTAATAAACAGTTTATCTTTTATTTAACAAACAAATAAAATTGTCACGATTTCCATATAGAAACAAAATTATGACCTATCCAAAGTTCAGTTAAAGTAGTTCTTATGTTTAGCAATAGTTTTTCTTCCAACTAACAAATTGATGAAATTAAAAGTAAACTTTAGCAACTTTCATACTTCCTCGGATAGATGAATTAGCCCGAATTTAGTTACAGTTGTCGCTGAATTAAGATACAGTTAACCTTCTGATTCACAAACTGAAGTTTGAGTAAAATATTCATTACACAACCATTATTTATTTTCGAATTCGGATATAGTTAATCAATATTTCATTTTTCAGTTAAAAAGCCGAGATTTCCATAACCTGCGTTTGCTCAATTGTTATGTGATTTTTGAATTTGCCGCACACTTTGGTAGTTCCGTGATTTCATTTGCCGCTCCGTTGGAATTAGTATCGCTGTTCTAATTAAATTCTTCTTTTGGGTTACTATTTTCGGTCTTTTGTTTTGTCTGTCGAAGTTCGGAATGTGTCAGTAGTCCCTTTGTGAAAAACTGCCGACTCCTGATTTCATCCGCGAAACCTTGAACGCTCCCTGGAATTCCGAGCGTCAAAAACAAAATTCCTTCTCGAACTTCTTGCATATGATTTCGCCAGGTGGTGCAATCTTTTGAGGGGAGAAGTAGGGTCTCCATTGCATTTTGGGTCAGTCCCTTCTTAGATCTCGAGGACTCCGGTTGTCCGAAGCTCCATCATCGGCAATCGTAATTACGTCAAGTGCTGCAGGGGCGGCTCTCGGGTTTTTTTGTGAGGGGTATCATTAATGTGTGTTCCGTTTCGCTGTTGTACCAAGGGGTATCTAACAGACTGTCGGCTATTGCCGGATTAATGGGAACATCTTGATTCAACCCCAGGAAAAGGCAACTCTTCAGTGAGTTGTAAAATCGCCTTTTTGGCGGATCATCGTCAAAGCCCAACGCCCGTGGTTCTGCAGCCATTTCATGTTATCGAAGGTTCCTGTCTTCGCCTCTGTTCATCGTTTATAACAACTGGAAATCGCCGTCTTATTGTGCCGTCTCCTCGTCAAGGTAAAGAATGTTTTTGTTGTTGTGCAGTGAAAAATAAATCTTTTTTTCCTCGCGTGACTTGCAGACTTCAAATTTAATTTTTTTGTAAATTGTAAAAAAAATAAAAAGGACCTTCAGTCGCCTTAGGTGTTAATTTGTTTTAGGATAAAGCTACTAAATTATACTATACTTTTGTGAGCTTCAGCGTCACTGGTGTTTTTTTTAACTGAATGCCTAACTTAAATCCCGTAACACCAGTGGCGAAGAGTTACCTGAACGTTCAAGGATAATCATGTAATGCAAACTTTTGTGTCATAATAATTCGTGTCCGTTTATTGTATTGCCACTTTCTATTTATTTTATTATATGTGTTTTAAAGTTTATTGTCTCTTGTTGTGTCTTTTGAACCTGTTGTAAGAAATTTGCAAGCTTTAAATATATAGGAGGAGGCACAAGTAAAGGTAGGTTCCATTCACGTGAGCTGCTGGTTTCTCGACCTTCCGCGAGGACCTACTAAACCAGCTGGATTTTGGAAGGTGGCGCCCACTTATTCTGACTCGCCCTGTACACAACTTGAAGCATTTTCTCGATAAGAAATTTTTAGCGAACTCCCCCTACTCCTCTGAGCAAGCCGCTGGCCTTTACCATCTTTTTTTGTCTGCGGGTCCAGGAAAAGCGCGTTTGGACCGTAACAAATTTGGCGCCGTAACGTGAATCTTTTTTGGCCCGTAACAAGGTAAAGTAGATAAACTTACGAAGCAAATCATTAATAAATCTTGCATCGACGTTAACAATCATTCTTTCCAAAAATGTTACTAATGGGCAGACGCGCAGCGGCCATCTGCGTCCCATTTTTAATTATTTATAAATTTTAATAGATGTTATTGTACATACCAGTGTTCATCTAGATATGCTTGACTGACTATTGTAGGTACCACATGATATAAATATCGTGTCTACTGAAATATTGTGTCAGTTGTGATTGAGATGTCCAAATGGAAGATGCTGGATTGCGAAATTACGTGCCGAAGCGCGCCTGGTAATGTAAGTTAAATTAATAGCGACCATATTCTTATTTAGAATATTTTTTTTGCTGAACTGCACAAAATATAGTAAATTAGTTTATTAGTATAATAAATTAGATGTGCAAAGATAACAGACAGATTATCAGTTTTATTTTGGCAAAGACAACGAAACAATTTGTAAAAATACTCCAAAATAAATAATAAAGGTGTTACCTGGACTGACGGTCTATTAAAAATGTATTAGGTGAATTGGAATCATTTCATACAAATTATAACCCAACACATGATTGATAATATAAAAGAAAACTTATTAACTTTTTACTGTTTATTCAAAAATTTGCTGTGTTCAAGTTCTAAAAATTTCTTTATTTTCTAAGAATTCCTTTTTATTCTGCTGTGCATGTCATTTATGAAATAAATTAAAATATTCTTAAACTATATTAACTACTTATATAGGTTCTCCTGTTTGCGGCGTGAAATGCCGCAACGTCCTCCTACTTGATATATGGTACCCACACACACCCGCCGTGGTTACTATTGTTACAATATACAGTTTGCAAAACTCCCTTGAACAAAGTTTTGCCAACAACCATGGGTGCTGTAGCATTTCCCCTTGCATCAATGTGTTCAACTGATATCCATACATCATTTTGCCCAATATCACTTCCGATTTTGTTCATTTTCTAAAAACTAAATATATAGAAGAAATATAGGTTAGCACTTTATCCAATTCAACATACCAAATCATAACATGTGTAGATACTTATTGCGATACGTAGACTTCGCTGGTATTTTTCTTTTCTAATATTTTCTCGAAAAAGATTTAAGTTTAGGGATTGTTAGTGTTGTCCACGGAATTTTTCCCGACAGAAACGCCTCACACATATCAGAAGCAAAATCATCATCTACTAATAAATTTTCACTTCGTACTTTAAAAGCTAGATACGTTCTGTCTTTCTGTTTGTATACACTGTACCTTTAAGATGGCCCCATAAAAAGAAGTCAAGCGGGTTTAGATCCGGAGATCGCGCTGGCCATGTCCTCTTCTTCCTATCCACCTATTCCTAAAAATTCCATCTAAATATTGACGAACATGAATGCCATCATTCCTTCACAAAACTGAATTCGCCTATCAAAATCATCTTCTGATAATTCTTGAACAAGTTTAACCTTATAAGGATGAAGTTTTTCTGTATGTAAAATATTCAGTACCGTTCCTTGACTAATATTATTATCCAGGGCTAATTGTCGAGTTGAAGTATGAGGATTTTCGGAAACTGTAAGCACAATGTCCAACATTTTATCGTCTGTTGCTACTTTTGGACGGCCAATTTTATCCAAATCCTTGACATTACAGATTTGCCTACTATTGTCTTTTCTTTTGTTTATCTTGCAATAAGTGTACCTGATGAAAATGTTGCCAATGACAAAAATAAATGTTTATCGTGATTGTTTTTGAAATTTTTATTATGCAAATGTATGATATTTTTACATGGCTATATAGAGAATAAAAAACACTAACTGGTCATGCCATAAATAGTATAGGTTGCCATTTACAAAAAATGCCGATGGCGTCATAGCTAAAACATATGACAATCAAAAAAAGTGAAAAAGCCCAAATTGTGGCAAATAACTTGATAAGAAACTTTTGTTAGAAACTTTTTTTCGTAAAGTTATTATTTAAGGCTGTAGCACCGATGTTCCTTACGTTTTATTCATTCTGTATATATTGTTGTGTATACCCCCACCTTATTTAATACGTTCAGCAACCAAAGAAAGAAATTACTGAGAATAACGTATTAATTAATGAAGGTAATTCACATCCAATACCACGGCTATATGAGACTCTCAGGGTAAATGTTGTATGTTGTATGTATTAGGAACTCACTACAACTCTGATTTTTTAGAAAATAATAATGAATGTACGGAGAACACTATAAAGGCAGTCTTAATTTAGAAAAAACCATATCATGAATGCCCTTTGATTTTACAAAATTTCAGAACTACTATCTAAAGATATAAATGGCACTATTGAATTTTCACTTTTGCCGTCAAATTTAACTTTCAAATGTTAGTCGTCACAGAGATAGTCCACTGACTTCTTTTTTCGTAGAATACCACCAGCCGGGCCCAAAATATTTCTTCCAGCTGTCCAAAGTTATACTAACCAACTACCCGGCTCCATCCAGTACTTATTCCGCTATTGCCTTCCTACCTTAACTCGCAAACTTTTCATTTTACTTCTGCACTTTTCAACTCTTCCAGAATATAAATCACAGTTATGAACCCACAAGTAATTGCTGTTGCTTAAGAACAATTTTAAACTCATCCACTATTCCTTTGACCAACTCACAAAGGAAATACTTCTACAATATTTTAAGTTGTAAATCTCATAAAATAACTATTTAAATTCCAAACTTTTATACGAAGTACATTCAAACACACCTTTCAATTTTTTCCTCATTTTTCTCTTAACTAATCAATAAATTTTCATTTTTCCCTATTACCAATAACGATCAACATTTTAAGACACAACCTCCTATCTATAAATAAATTACACGATATTCAACAACCATCGGACATCGCATGCAATGGATAGGGATTACCAATCATTCCTTTCTACTCTAGAGAAATAAATAAATGAACTAAAATATTATCATCAGTATAAGATTTATTGAACAAAAATAAAATATTGAAGCACCTTCACACCCCAATACGATATCACAACAATATATATATATATATTTGTACACATTTATACATTCAGTGTGAAAATATCTCAAACTTGATACATTGTTTTAGATTTCCTGAAGTACTAAGGATATTAGAAGAAACACAATACCAGATCGACAGTATACAACCTGCAATACTTGTATACAAATACCATGAAACAAAACCAGAGGAACCAGGCGTTTACCAAGCACCCGTTGGAGGCCTAGGGCCGAGTTCGGATGAAACAGGATCGAGAGGAATTTGTTCGAATGCTATAAAGTCATTATGTATATCAAGTAGTGGTTAAAAATTACAAATACATGTTAAAATTAATATTACCGTATTTTCAGTTCAATTAATCGTTCATGTTTTAAATAATCAACAGAAAAGACAATATATATTATTCTAATTTTCCCATAGCATCGATATAGGGAAACATTGATTTCGTGAAAAAATTACAGAATTTAATCGAAATTAGGACTTCTAGAAACCTCCTAGGAAATTTCAGTTCGTGAGTATGTCTGTGTGTTTCTATAAGTACTGATATCTCCGAAAGGACTGGTCCGTTTGAATTGATGTCAGTGGAAAATTAATCGAGACAGTCAGCAGACAACACTATTTTGCAATACTAAAGAGAAGCATATTCCAAAAGAAATGAGATTTTACGTAGCTCTCTAATTTGAACATTCAGACGACTACGGTATTTTGAAATTTAAAATTCAAAATCTTTTTTGATTGACCTATAATATACTTCTTTGAACTAAAAATATGCAACTTAGACATCATTGTAAAGGTATTTTTATGTATATTTGGTACAAATAATAAAAGTTATTACTATTTAGATCAATTCAAATATCATAATCTGAAATCTATTCAACTTATACATATCCGCCCTAAGACTCCACCTAAGATTGCTTCTATGATCTACTAGTGTATATTAAAAAAAGAAGGGTTACTGTATGTATCAAAGCAACGCGTATAAAACGTATGGAAATGTCCATGGACAGTGCTTCGCTGATTTTTTTTATAAGTTACAATTGTATTAAATAATGTTGCATATTATATTTATACGTATATTATAAGTTTTTGAGGAAGATATAGAGAAGATACATTTGTATATCTATCTGTATTTGATAGATTCAGTAGCAGTATACACTTTTTTGGACATGCTAAAATAGAGTGAATGGAAAAATCACAAACTCAATTTGTAACCATTCAACTATCTTAGCTCGCTTATAACTACTATTCTATTTCTAAATTGACAGGGCCCCGATGTGCAGCACTCAGACCTTTTGGTCCATTGTGCATCCTGTCTGTTGCGTCCCTCATTAGAGCAGATCCGACCTTTTGATGAAGGCCAGGATCTGTCTCAGTGGGGCTCTTCGAATGTCCTCAGATTCTGGAAGCCAGACCCCAAAGACCCTGAATCTGAGAGTGGCAAGCGCTGCACACCGACAGAGTACATGAATAGAGGTTTCTTCTTCTGTTTTACACTTCCGACAGAGGGCATCGTTTCTGATTCCCAATGTGGTTAGGTGTTTGTTTAGATGGCCATGGCCTGTTAAGAGGCCTACTATGGCCTTGATGTCTTTCCTCCCCAGATTTAGTAGGAAGTCTGTTTGCTTTTGGGCTGGTCCTTCTATAAGAAGTCTCGCTTGCCTAAACGGTTGTTGTTTCCACCTTCGGACATGCTGATGTCTCAGTCTGTCCTGTATAGTGGCCTTAATCGAGCTTTGAGGTACACCCACTGCTGGTTCGGGTCCCCAGAGGTGCTCCAAGGAGCCCATCCGGGCCAGCCGATCAGCGTGTTCGTTACCCTCAAACCCACTGTGTCCCGGTATCCAACACAGCTTATAACTACTACGAAAGTGCGCCATTAGTTGTTCTGTTGGTTCATCTAGCTTGTATGGAAATGTATTGCTAGTGTTGGAGGATTCGGACCCAGTACTAATTGAACTAAGTCGGGCAGTAATTGCTATAATGATTTTAAAGTTTTACGTATGCCAAATGACTGGCTGTTATGCCGAAACTTTCAGTTTTATTTGCTGCCTTATACCAGATTTCAGAAAAATCTACAATACAAAATGGGGAACAAAAAGCGATATCAATGACACGTGTTTCTCCTCAGCGCTAAGATAGAAATAAGGGGATCTGCAGTTTAACGTCGAATCCGAACGACAGAAGAAGATGTCGCCCTCTTCGTTCCAATAAAAATAACTTTCTATAAAAATTGATTAAAAGAAGCTCTCTCATCTAATCGATTTTTATAGATTATGGAGTAGTTACACGTACATGCACCAGGAAAATTCAAAATATTTGTATTTGTAATAATTGTCAATAGTACATTCAAAGATAAAACAGTGTTGTTCAACACAACTTCAGATCCAAAATTAAACAAAAGCAGAATATATAGTATACAGGGTTTCCCAAACTCTGAAGTATAAGTAAAAAACATAGGCCCCAATATATGTCAGCTAGAAATTAATGGAAAGCGTATAATAGTTAATAACTATTGTTCTATTATCTCAGAGAGACATTAATTACTTCAAACAGGGTTACAGTGGCAACCGGGTGAGGAAAACCTTCAGGTTCTCCCAGGAAAACATTTCCCATGCACAATTTATTTTTAGCTATATTCGTCCAGTATTTAAAATGCAAATAACTAGTTAAATGTTTCTAGCTTTACTTTTACTTATATTTATAATAATTAAAAGTATATAATTCAATAATTCAAATGAGGTTTGCTAATGTTAGTAGTGTTTGTAAGCAACACGCCAACACATTAATAAGTTTCTGGCGTTTGAATTTGATTCTGACAACTTTGATTTTGAAATGGTGTTTGTTGTTGAAAATCCGTCCAAGTTGGATCAACGTGCGGTCCTACAATTTTGATGCGCTGAGGCTATGCAGCCATTGCAGATTCATACGCGAATGCAAGCAGTGTATGGAAATGCATGTATTGTGTACCCAACTGTGAAGGAATGGTGCCGAAAATTTAAGAATAGTAAAGAGGGGACTAACGGTAAGTCGCAACCAGGTGCACGGTGTACTACATTAACAGAAAACAATATGGCATGTGTAGAAGTCCTTATTAGAGAAAATAACCGAATTTCAATTAGAGAAATTTCAGGAATTGTTGGAGTGACTGTAGGATCTGTGCAACACTTCACAGACTAGGCAAAATGGTGATAACTTTCTTCTGTTGAAAATTGCTGGCGACGAAATTTGGTGCTGTTACTACGAGCCATCTACAAAGTTATCGTCGATGCAGTGGAAACGCTCAAGTTCACCACCAGCCAAGAAGCTTAAAGCACAAACTTCTGCAGGCAAGGTGATGTTAACATTTTTTTTCGGTCATGAAGGACCCTTGTTGATAGAGTTTAAGGAATCTGGAGTAAATGTCAATGCAAATCTGTACAATTAAACTTTGTACAAGCTTCATCAAGCATTAAGACGGAAACGTCCAGGAAGACTTAGGCGTGGTGTCATTTTGCTGTACGACAAAGCTAGGCTTTATGTTGCTACTGTGGCAAATCTTCAACGAAAGAGGTGAAGGGTTTTAACGGATCTATCGCCTTGCGATTTCCAAATTTTTGGACCTCTGAGAAAGGCGTTAAAAGGTTGGCATTTTGAGTCTGACGCAGAAGTACAGATAGCTGTGGAAGACTTCTTCAACCAGCAGCCACAAGAATTCTATGAGCATGGTATACGTCGGTTAGTAAAACAATGGAGTAGCTGCCTTAACCTGTGACGGTAATTATTTGTAATTAAATTGTGAATAAATTTTTTACAAAGATGGGTTTCAATTGAGCACACCTCGTAAAAATAAGCTAATTAGTGATATTGTAGAAGTCCAGGTTGCCATATTGATGTAATAAATAATTTAACTTTTTCTGTTGTTTATATCATTTTAATGCTATTTCCACGGTGGTATACTTGTATTATGTTTTCACTAGGAGATAAAGAACTTAATGGATTTATTAAGAGCTAAACATATAGAACATATAAAAGTGCCAGTATTACAATTTACTTTCGGCTTAGACCGCGTCGTCATTTGGGAACTACACCCAGCATTATCAGGTAGGGACCGACCTGGAGCTTATCTGCCTTTACAAGCATTTGCTCTAGAAGTTTGAGCAATATTTGATCGTAGGGCCTGCCTGCCTAAACAGGACCGTGTGCTTATATTATTCAAACCTTGGGGCGGACAAGGATTTGATCTTGATGTATTTTGTTTGCCAGGACAATAATACTTAATCGGCTTATGTCTGTTAGCTGTTTGTGAACCCATACAAACTAACGTTTCGCAAGACATTGCAGCTTGCATCTTCAGAGTGAATATAACACTGAACTCAAATCCGGGAAGCGGAGGTATTTAAACCTCTTTGAGCCAGGCAGAACGACGGAGTTCTGGTTGGCTGTCACCGTTGGGCAAAGACGGATCCGGTGGAGCGTGATCGTGTGGTCGATGATGCTTAGCAGTTCTTAGAGGATAAGCTACTGGAGTCCAAGCTTTACTGAGTCTAAAACCATCCTCCCTGTTTATGTTGTTAGATGGTTTTTTCAATTTCAATTGCTTCACGTATGATACGAGGGAAGTAAAGAGGCACTCTGGCGAGTACCCGAGCATTGTTAAAGTCCATCTTATGTCCAGTTAAACCAGTATGTTCAGCCACAGCAGATTTTGTGATGCGTTTATGTTTGCAATCACCTTTGTGCTCTCGCAATCTTAACTCAATGAAACTACCAGTTTGTCCGATATAGTTTAAGCCACAGGAGCAAGGGATATTGTAGATCCCGACTGATTTTAGATTTGATATATGATCCTTTACGGATCTGAAACCGTTTCCCAAAATTTCATCAGTCCTGAAGACTGTCTTTATGCTGTATCTTCTAAGAACATGCCCAACCTTATGAGTAGTGCCTTTACTGTAAGGTAGAAAAGCTAAGCCTTCCGGAGGTGCCAGTTCCTCCTTAGCCTTGGGCTGTTCCGCATTGCGGATTCCTCTCTGCCTCAAAATATACATATAAAAGTGTTAAAAAAAGATCTTCAGCAGAATTAAAAATTTAAAATCCCAACATACAAGCCAGTTGTAGAAATGAGTAAATATGTATGTAATTTGAGTTAGATCTAGAGAGCAGAAGTGTACACCTTGACATAATTCGTAAGTGCATACATAATAACATCATCCGGTTTTACCTGAATGTTTCGGACAAATTGGCCCATTTGCATAAATTTATAGACCTCTGCGAATATTCCACACACGAATTATAATTAACAGTCTTATTTGACTAATTCTTCGTTTTCCAGTTTTTGAAATCGTAAGGAAAAGTGCATACCAATTTTAAATTTTCCTTCCGTCATTCTTCAATACATCACTTTCATTAATCACCATTTAAAATATTATTTGACAAACAAAGTATAAATATAAAACCGTGACCTACCACACCTATTACGGTGTTCGTCATTAAAAATGCAAATATATTTTAGGATAACTGATAGATATGCGTACAACAAACGGCAACTAAATTACCTTACTTGTAACAGAGACAAATATGCATCATTAGATATATGGAAATAATATTTTTATATCGTATTTCGTAATTGAATATACTTGTTTTGTATCAAATCAACTAGGATTGTAACAAGTAATTATAATATTAGCTTCTATTGTTTATTGCTTCTATTTTAAGATTTAAGAGAAAATTTAAAGATGGTGTTATACAGAATACCACCACATATTTTATCTGGAATCGCTAAATTAAAAATTAAATATGTCGTGAATTTTTAAAAATGTACTAGGGAATAATCATATAACTGAATACAGTTATTTTTTCTGCATTGTTTCCCATTCCTAAGTAGAGTTTCCCACTCTGATATCTCTAACTCCTTCAGATTTTCCTTGACACCGTCCATACACGATTTTCTTTGTCGTGGTATTGAAGGTGATTTTACGGAATACGGGTGTATATTCATTTTACTAAAAAAATTGTAATGGCTTTCAAAGGAATTTACCTGTTAATTTGTCCTACTTAAAAGCTTCTAAATGACATCAAATTTATGTCGAATGTAGTATCAATTTTTGAATAGCCAAACTTTAATGTCACTACTTTGGAAAGGTCTTAGTAACGTTTCCAGTTTTGAAGTGAAATCCTTAGAGGGCATTCTATGAACATAGGCAACACTACCAACACCTAATTAATGCAGGTGGGTGTCCTAATGCATTTGAAATAAGCGAACTGATTTTTGAAGAACCCGTTTACTAGATCATCTCGTCATGAGGCAGTCACGCGAAACTCGTCATCAACAGAGTGCTGTCTGTACTTAACTTAAGAGTTGTTCTTGTTACAAGTTTTAAAACTTTTCACAAATTGCCTTGTTTGCCAAAGTCTATGTATCAAATACAGCACACTGTATATTTTATAAATTATTCCGTAGAAACTGGCAAACTAAATTAATTTCATGTTGTTTCTGTAAACAGCGTGGACAGTCATTTTGTAATAATTGTTCATTTTCTTGTGCTCTAAAACCTGTTGTTTTATTTGCTTCAAATGCGTACAACTAAAGTAGTAAGTGGCGCATTTGTAGTATATAATCCACTTTCATTTCGCATTTCGCAATTTACATTTATGGTGTATGATGTAATAAATTTTATACATAACAAGAGATCCAAAAAAATCTGATCCCCAGCGGGCTGTGGAAGGAAAAGTCACGTCTTTTCTAGACTAAAGGAATGTTTATAATGTCAATTTAGGGTTAGGCTGTGTTAGCTGGAATTAAATAATAGTGAAACGTCATTTTTAGGAGCAGAAATCTTTTATTGAGCAACAGTAAAAAAAATGAATAAATCTGAACTAATGTAATGATCACAACAAATGTTGAAAATGTCTGCCTTCTTCCTCCAAACATTTCTGAACTCGTCTTCTCATACCTTCAAAAACATTTTGTAATAATTCAGGTGAATTGTTAATTTCTTGACAGTTTTCTTCAATTTTAAGTTTCAGTTCGTTTAAATCATTAACTGGAGTTTTAAAAATGGTGTTTTTTTGGCAAGGCTCACAGAATTAAAAAGCGTAGAGAAACAGATATGTATTGCCAAATTTTTTAAACTGGTTTTAATAAAACTCCAAAATGAGGTAGTAGTTATTTTAATAATACCATTATGTTACGTACGTTTAGCCCAGGCTATCGGGCTTCTTCAGACATTGTTTACATGAAAATAGAACAAAAATTAGGTCAGTGAACATATTTTTTTTAATTTTTTCCTATTATTGCAGGCTTACCATTCATAAAAAAATCTCTCAAACACGTGCACATTATATGTTATGTGATGCACGAAAATAGCATCTGATAACATTTACACATTTAATTAAAAGACACGTGACTAAAACATTTAATTTATAAATTAACAGGCGTCATGATTTTATACAATGGCCGCGAACCAACAATACATGAAACGAAACACAAAATATGTAGATAGACAATAGTCAAAAGTGAGGGAATATGCGCATTTATTGAAAATGCAACATGCTAAATAAATCGAGACAGGGACGTATTAAAATTGAAAGTGTAGTTATTATAAAAATAATTTAATAAATTTTGTATATATATTGAAAAAACAAAACCATTTAACAATAAGACAAAAAATAGTGAAGTAATGTAATTATTTTAATAGGTTATGATAAATCGTCCTTAAATTTTCAATGTCAGTTCTATAGTTAATAGTTTATTTGACTAATTCTTCGTTTTCCAGTTTTGAAATCATAAGGAAAAGTACATACCAATCTTAAATTTTCCTTCCGTCATCCTTCAATAAATCACGTTCATTAATCACCATTTACAATATTTTACTGACAAGAAAAGTAAAAATATAAAACCGTGACCTACCACACCTAATACGGTGTTAGTCATTAAAAATGCAAATACGTTATAGGTCAACTGGTAGGTATGCGTACAGGAAATGGTAACTAAATTACCTGCTACTTGTAACAGAAACCAACATGCATCATTGGAAATAGAAAAATTTATATTTTTATATCGTATTTCGTAATTGAACATACTTGCTTTGTATCAAATCAACTAGAATTGTGACAAGTAATTATAATATTAACTATTTTTTATTGCTTCTATTTTAAGATTTAGGAGAAAGTTAAATATGGTGTTATACAGAATACCACCACACATTTTAACTGGAATCCCTAAATTTAATAACTAAATATGTCGTGAATTTTTAAAAATGTACTAGGGAATAATCATACAACTGAATACAGTTATTTTTTCTGCATTGTTTCCCATTCCTAAGTACACTTTACCACTCTGATATCCCTAACTCGTGCAGATTCTCCTTGACACCGTCCATACAGGATTTTCTTTGTCGCGGTATTGAAGGTGAATTTACGGAATACGGGTGTATTACTAAAAAAATTGCAACAGCTTTCAAAGCAATTTACTTGTTACAATTGCCCTACGTAAAAGCTTCTAAATGACATCAAATTTAGGGCGAATGTATAATCAATTTTTGAATAGCCAAACTCTATTGTCACTACTTTGGAAAAGTTTTAGTAACATTTCCAGTTCTGAAGTGAATTCCTCAGAGGGCATTCTATAAACATAGGCAACACTACCAACACCTAATTAATGCCGGTGGGTGTCCTAATGCATGTGAAACAAACGAACTGATTTTTAAAGAACCCGTTTACAAGATCATCTAGTCATGAGGCGGTCACGCGAAACTCGTCATCAACAAAGTGCTGTCTGTACTTAACTTAAGAGTTGTTCTAGTTACAGGTTTTAAGACTTTTCACAAATTGTCTTGTTTGCCAAAGTCTATGTATCAAATACAGCACACTGTATATTTTATAAATTATTCCGTAGAAAATTGCAAACTAAATTAGTTTTATGTTGTTTCTGTAAACAGCGTGGACAGTCATTTTGTAATAATTGTTCATTTTCTTGTACTCTAAAACATGAGATTTTATTTCCTCCAAGTGCATACAACTAAAGTGGTGGGTGGCGCATTTGTAATATATAATGCACTTCGCATTTCGCATTTCGCAATTTACATTTATGCTGTATTTTTGTGAATAAATTTTATACATACATACATATATCTACGTCTATTATTATAAACTGCACATCGCTACGCATCAGCCGTCAGCATTGCTAACACATTCGGTGTCTATTACGAGCATTCGGCGTTGTGGGCACGTTCGACGTTGTGGACCTTTGAAATACGATTCGGCGTTGTGGGCATTCGACAATGTGTCCTAAACCCAAAGTTTTCAGGTTCTAACTTGACCTAACGACCATCATCGTAGTGGTAGCCGAGACCAGTGGCTTTGGCATGTCCTCCGCAGCACCGCCGGTCGTTGTATCACTAAACGAGCCACCCATTCTAGTAGTGATCCAAGCCGTTTATTGAAGTATTAGGAAGATAACCCACTGTATGGGTAAAAATGTATGAGGACGAATTTCTGGCGGCTTGAGGCGGTTAATTCGAATCCCTGGTGCCTAGAACATGAGTTAAATTTACCCTGATATAAAACTTATATATATATATATATATATATATATATATATATATACGGTATTATACAGCTAGTTGCCGCCTTCCCGTGCCAATTCGCCACACATCTCTATCAGCCGCATCTTCGACGGTTAGTCCTCGTGACTCCATTGCTGCTCGTATTCCTTCGTTCCACGACCGTCTGGGTCTTCCTTTTTTTCTTTTGCCCGGTGGTGTCCATCTGAAAACTCGTGAGGGCCATCTGCTGTCTTCCATTCTCATTAGGTGTCCGAACCATTTCAGGCTTCTTAGTTCGATTCTGTCTATTACGGTTTCTTGTGCCTTCATTTTTCTTCTTATTTCCTCGTTAGTGATATGTTCCCTTCTGGATATTCCCTCACTTCTTCTTAAATAATCCATTTCCACGGTGTTTAGCTTCCTCCTGTGTTCTGCATTTATTGTCCATATTTCAGATCCATAACACAGTACCGACTCTACCAACGCTTTTCCTATGTGTTTCTTCGTATTATTGTTAATATATTTGTCCCACCAGACCGAGTTTAAACATCCTATTATTCGCTTACTTTGCTCTATTCTACTTTTAATTTCCGCAGATCCAAATCCATCTGTAGTTATAGTGACACCTAGATATTTATATTTGTCAACTTGTTTAATTTGGGTATCATCATTTATTAGTATTGCGAATTTTGCTTCGGAGTTTGTCACTAAGTACTCTGTTTTATTAATATTTACTTTTAGGCCCCATTCTTCATATGTTCTGTATAGCCTCTGAAGCATAAATTCAAGGTCGTAGGCATCTTGGGCCATTACAATTTGGTCGTCTGCGAAGTTTAGCGTATATAGACATTGGTCGTTAATTGGAATTCCCATTCCACGAATTCTCCTTTTCCAATCTTCCAACGCACATTCTATGTACAAGTTGAAAAGAAGGGGGGATAAGCTGCAGCCCTGACGCAGTCCTTTAGATGTTGCAATTGGGTTGGATAGATATTCATTTTGTTTAACAAATGTCTTGTTGCCTCTGTACATTTCTTTAATAATGTTTATTAGATGTTGGTCAATATTAAGTTTTACTAGGGCCGCCCATAATCTTGCCCTTGGGATGGAGTCGTACGCCTTCTCTAAATCGATGAAGGCTAGGTGAGTCTCTTCACCTCTATCCCGTCTTTTTTCAGTTAGTTGTTGTATTATGAATAAATTATCTACACACCCTCGTCCCGTTACAAATCCACTCTGTTCTTCACTAATTTTATCTTCGGCACTTTCTTTCAATTTTTTGTTTATTATTTTTCCGAATAGTCTGCTCAAGGTGCAGTTGATACTTAATCCCCTATAGTTACTTTTGTCTTTTCGCTCTCCTTTCTTGTATATTGATATCATATAAGATGTTTTCCATTGTTCTGGTATTACGCATTGTTCGATACAGTTGTTAACTAGGTGGCATAGTCTTTCTCTTAGTGCCTGCCCGCCATACTTTATCAATTCTGTATAAGTGTTGCCGGGTCCCGGAGCTCTGCCATTTTTCATAGTTTTAATTACTTTATGTAATTCGTCTTCTGCTATTGCAATGTTATTATTATGAGTTATGTTCCTACTGTTTATTTCCGTTACCTGGTATTGAGCCCTATCTTCAGTTAGCAACTTTTATAGTGTATTGTCCAGTCTTCCATGTTTATCTGACTCAGTACTCTTGTGTTATTGCTAGTTTTCATACCCTTCAAGCATCTCCAGACCTCAGTTGATCTTGATCCTCCAATTAGACTCTCAATCTCTATGCACTTTCTTTCCCAGCTTAGATTTTTCTCTTCTTTAATTTTATTTTTAACATCTCTATTTAGTTCCTTATATATGTTCCACTTGTCTCTTGTTTGGTTCACTAACCAGTTTTGATATGCCTGTTTTTTGCGTTTAACAGCTTCTTCTATTTGGTCATTCCACCAGATTTGGTTTCGTCGTTTTTTACTGATAGTTTCACCCAAAGCTTCTCTAGCAGCTTGGTGTATAGCTTCTCTTATATTTTTATGGTCCTTCTCTACATCTTCCTCTGTAGCTGTCCTACTTAACAGTTTGGTCAGTCTTCTCTGATATAAGTCTTTGATGCTTTCGTCTTGTAGCAAGTGTAAATTGTATTTGACTGTCTCTTCCTTTGTAGCGGTTCCTTCATTTGAGTTTGTCTTTTCCTTCCTTTTTGGGCTACCGTCGAAATATTGTAGTAAAACTTTACTGATTAGTAGATAATGATCGCTACTGCAGTTGGCTCCTCGTTTGACCCTTGTGTCAAGAACTTTAAACTGTGGGTTCTGCCTAGTTATTATATAATCCAGGATGGATTTCTGATTTAAGGATGGTTTCTCCCATGTATATCGGTGGATTTCTTTGTGGTTATAGAAGGAGTTTGTTATTTTCAGTTCGTGTTGCTTGCATGTGTTTATTAGTCTTTCTCCATTATCATTGACCCTTATTTCGCCATATTGTCCTATAACCTCATCATTTTGTCTCGATCCCACTCTGGCATTTAGATCCCCTGCCAGAATCAACTGTTGATGTATCTTAATTCCTTCAAGTATATCATCCAACCTATCATAAAAAGTATTTTTAACGTCATCATTAGCGTCATCCGTAGGGGCGTAAACAGCTACAATCACTAATTCGATGTTGCGGATTTTCACGATTATCTTTAAGTGTCTTTCTGTTATAAATTGTATATCTTGGATAAGTTTGTTATAGTTTTTTTTTATAAGCACCGATACTCCAGCTTTTGCTCTATCTGACTTCGGGACACCCGACCATATGTGTATATAGTCGTCAATCATCGCACTACTCTGTCCTTTCTTTTTCGTCTCCGTAATGCACACGATATCCATATTTAGTTGTTTTATTTCAGATGTTACTTCTTTGACTTTATTTGTCACCCCTCTCACGTTCCAGGTTCCAATTTTCAAAATCCATTTCCGTTGCTTGATTCGTCTTCTGTGATATATATATAAAACTTATCCTTCCGTAAATTACAGAGCACCAAAATTCTGTTGGGTGCTAGGTTAGATTTAGTTAATTGCGGCAAAACCTGTGTTTTGATTTACCGTGGCTTTATTGTACAAGTCGCAGCCAGATTGTAAATTCCGTCTTTTAATAAAACGACTAGGCATTATATGAAACGCGGCCACTTTATTAAATTTTCGTTGAGTTACAATTATTTGAAATGCGGCTGCGAATTTTTAGTCATTTTATGAAATGAAGCACAACACATGGCCACATTGTCTAATCTAATATTTTACTAATTGTTTTACATTCTGGTTGCAGCATTTCCGTCACTCTATAGAGTGACTGATTTCAAAATAAATACCTCCATCCCTTGGAACCCCGCGGACCAGGGTGTCAAATATTTAGGAGTGTACTTAGACAAGCGATTGACGTGGAAATTACATATAAACAAAAAACTAAACGAGTGCCATTCGAGACTTAGTCAACTATACCCCATAATTAATCGAAATTCCCCGTTAAAACATGAATGCGCCCTCCTCATATACACATCCCTTCTAAGGCCAACAATGACATACGCCTGCACAGTATGGGGAGCTGCTCCAAACTCTACAATTAAAAAATTGCAAGCATTCCAAAATAAAGTTCTTCGAATTATAACAAATGCTCCTTGGTTCGTCCGCAACAACCAGCTACACAACGAACTGAAAATACCTCCTATACAAACATTTATTAAGAAGTGCGTTTTAACATTTAATAATAAACTAAAAGAGTGCCCAGGTGCTGTGAGTTATTCACTAGGTCAAAAACGAATTCACAAACGCTTAAAGCGTAAACTGCCCCAAGACCTGCTCTCGTCTGATGATGAGGAACTCAGCGATTGAGGATCTCCAATGGAGCTGACCTCTCTACGTTAATATTGTGAAAAGTGTAATCAATGTGAACATTTCTGTGTATAGCTATTATAGCTGATCCGGAAGAGCAATTATTAAAAAAAAAAATAATAAATACCAAATACCAATGAAGACAAAGTGCAGGAACAGCCTTGACGCCACATCAAATATTAGAATTCAACTTTCTACTATTGTACCTGATATCAAGAACATTTGCATTATAAAGACTCAGCATCATCGAAGTCATTAAAAAATATTTTTTAATTTCTTGTCATGTTTAATGCATTACATTTAAATAGTTACCAAATACGTAAGAAATATAGGTATACGTGATTCTTTCTTTTTTTAAATTTTATTATTATGATTTTTGTGTTATGAATAGGGCAGTTAAATGGCAGTTTTTACTATAAAATGCTACATTTTGGGTAAAGTTTTTTATTTTTCCCAATGGATAGAAAAAAAATCAAAGGCTGTAATATTGAAGAGTTTATAAATTTGTATAAAAAAGGTGATTCTGCAAACCCTCAGAAATGAATTTATATTGCAATATATGCAATATAATCGTTAAGTTAGATACAATGTTTGGATCAACCGTACTTTTTTCCTCAATGAGGGAAAATTTACGCTGAATCCAACTTCTCTGCTAGTTGAAAGACATTATTCTATGTTAAATTATGATAGAAACTTTAGCACTGACAATATCTTTAGTGATTTTTCTCCCTACTGTAATCGTTTTTAATTACAAAGTATTACTTAAAAAGCGGGTTGTATAAAAAAATTTTCTAAATTTTAGTTTTTAAATGCTAAATTCTTTTTAAGAGCTAAAATTTACGATTTTTAAATAGTAGATGCTAAAAAATAGCTAAATTCTAACTGCCCTAGTTATGAGTTATGACTCAAAATTCAAATAAATACTACATGAAACAACTATTTTTTATTTTTCTAATATTTATTGATTATGTGTCCTTAACTCATTACTAGGATCCGGATTTATATGCGCTAAAAAGTTCTTATATATGCATTTTTTATACGCTAAAAATCTGTTATAATATGCTGTAATATATGTGAATATATATAAAATATGCGCTAAAAAATAAAAATATGCAGTAAAAATTTAAAATATATGACAAATACTGAGCATACCAAACACGATGTAGAAAATTTTAAATATCGCTTGGAAGTGTTTATTTTTGTAATTTTTTACATAGAAACCTTGAACTAAGAGTACATACATATTAAAAAATAATTGCAAATATGAATTAATCATTATATCATAAAATAATAATAAAAAATATTACGATTTGTTTTTCTGCAGTAAAAAAACATCATTTTATTTACGTTTTCCATTGTAAAATTGTGTCTCGGAAGTTAAAATTTTTTTTGTACATGGAAAACGAGCGTTCAACATCACATGAAGTTATTGGAGCATACTTCACGCAGCCTAAATTTGACGGGTTTGACTCTATAAGATCTTATTTATTCTATAGAGTGTGTTGTAGTCAGTAGAGTAAGAACGAGAGTTCTGGAGCCTCCCGAGGTCACCCCCCACCAACCACTTTCAAGGTTAGTCTATTTTAATGTCATGGTCACTTGCGTCAAGGTCAGACCACTTTAAAATATTATGGTCAGGCTATTAATATAGAATGTTAAGGTCAAACTTATTAATAGAAATAGAACACAGGCCATGATGTATAATAAAAAGTATTTATTTAAATAAATTTAAACGTATTAATAGAAATAAAACACATACCATGATGTATAATGATAAAAGTATTTATTTAAACAAATTTAAACTTATTAATAGAAATAAAACACGATGCGAAAAATATAGTAAATAAATGCGCTCTACAGGCATTTCAGAAGTAGCAAATTTGTTGTCAGTTACTTTCTGTTACATACGTTGGAAATGTATTGAAAATGAATAGGAAACAATGTTCTTGTCACTGTCACCCTTGGAGTGCTTCTGCTTAGCTGAGTCGTCCTGAAGCGATTTTCCGATAATGCTTGCTTCAGAGGTGGAATTGAATGGGAAACATTGTTCTTATCACTGTCACCCTTGGAATTGCTTCTGCTTAGCTGAGTCGTCCTGAAGCGATTTTTGATAATGCTTGCTTCAGAGGCGGTATTTTCTAATGGTAATGGACGTACTGCTGGGATTTTACCATCAGTATTTCTTGTTAACAGCCCCATGAGAAAATTCGTAATTTGTATGGGGTATAATCTCTGCCACACATGTTAATTTGATGATATTAAAATTTTAGAATTTTGATGATAGCAAAATTTTAGGAAGACATTAAAAATTTTTATTCATAATTTGGGAGTATAATCTTCTACGCTTCTATGCATGTTAATTTTGATGATAGCAAAAATTTAGAATTTTGATGATTGCAAGCAAAATATTTAGGAAGACATTAAAAAATTTTATAAATATTGTTACAGAATTTAGTCAGTTTCATCAATATCCGAAAGCCTAGCAACGTCATTGTGTCCAATTTCTAAAATTACGGTGTCCCCATCAAAGAGATCCAAAATGTTACTTACTATTATATCTAATTCTGTGCATGGTTCTTCCAAAATTATTATCTCTTCTGGTTCCGCGATATAAAGTTTTCCGTGGTTATATGTAAATAACCCACACCTACCGTGAAAAAAATTTTTTAATATTATATTTAAATAATGCTCGCGGTCCGGGAAAATAAATGCGTATGTAGTACTAAGATGCGGTAGAAGATTATAGACGTTAGTCCAATTCTGATAATTTACACAACCATTAAAAATGCCGAAACAACCATAGTTTAAATAATAAAAAAAAAGCATTGTACTGTACTGTACTGTTTACTTGTAAGCTGTTAACTAATGAAATTAAAAAATGTTTAATCGTATTTATACAGTATATCGTCGATGTGCGCATGCGCAAACATTTTCCATTTTAGGCATTTTATGCAATTTTTCCCATCGTTGGACTGGCTCCGGTGTTGTTGCTTGGGGGGCCTTGAAACTCCCTCACCCTCTCCCCTCACCGACCAGAAGCAGTTTGTCCATACGAAACCCCTCCATAACCGCCACCACCCCTCGGATTGCGCATGCGCAGTTCGTGACCTACTTTCTCTTTTCAATAAAACTGAGAGACTGACCTACATAGTGCTACTTCACTTTAGTGTTTTAATATGAATTCTGCGCATGCGCAGTTCGTGAATTCAAGTGCTTCAACTTCTAAGTGCGTTTCGTGCGGTAGTGGGTGTGTTCAACCGTCGAGGTCTTTTAGGTATGCTGCTGCAGATTCAAAACAGAAAAGGGTGTGTAACTTCTTTTCGTCCGCGGCCGATCCTAATTCATCTTCTGTTGCTAAAGGTAAAGTCAACATTTTGTCTAATGTTATAGTTAGACCTTCTAACGTAGGTGCTTCAGAAAATATCCTTGGCTTGCGCAATGTCGGCTTTTAAACTTTTATATTTCTGTTTAACGACCTTTCTAGCATTAATTAGCTCCTGTAGTAGTTGTTGATCCATCTTGCGTCAACGGGTAACGAAAAACCAATACTGATATTTAAAAGCGGTATGTCTATTTATATTATAATGTATGTATCAAATCCGGACCTATATCGCCCCAGATTTAAATCGCAATCTTTATATATCACGCAA
>JABXWE010105552.1:0-13134 GCA_014611495.1 Limonius californicus | reverse complement strand
TAACTTCCTACTACAAAACGCTAAAGTTTCCAAATTCCATTTTCAAGTTGTTGCAAAACACCTCCAATGATGGTCGATGAGCTATCGGCGGCAATACTAATTTCAGCATCTGGAAGGGGATGCACTAACATTGTGAATTTAGCCAATGCAAGCCTTAGCTGCAAGAAAAGCGTTTAATTGAACCGCGTTGAAAGTAACTGGCTTGGTGGATGCTTTACCCGGGAGTACCAACGCGTTCAAGGGAGCTAACAAATTTGCACAGTGGGGAATGAATTTATGGTAATAACTTATCAAACCGATAAAATTACGAAGCTTTTTTTGATCTGTAGGTACTGGAAACTGTTTGATCGCTTGCACCTTAGAAAATTGAGGCGAAATCCCTTCGCTGGAAACGTGATGACCTAAAAAATTTAGTTCCGAAACGGCAAAAACGCATTTATCTAAATTAAGAATCAGTCCTTTTTATGTAATCGTTCAAAAACAAGTTTAAGGTGTTCAAAATGTTCTATATCGTTTCTACTAAATACTAAAATGTCATCAAGGTAAAAAAAAATGAAACTTAGCTTCGATAAGACTGCGAAATAAAGCGTGACCAGGAACTCGGCGCGTTTCGTAATCCAAAATTCAAACGCAGGTAGTGAAAAGCTCCAAGAGGCGTAGTAATAGCTGTTTTCGGAACATCCTCTGGATGAATTGGAATTTGGAAGTACGCCTTTTTTAGGTCCAACTTGCTGAATATTTGAGAACCCGCTAACTTCGCAGTGAAGTCCTGCATGAAGGGTATGGGAAAGGAGTCCGGAACCGTAATAGCATTCAGTCTACGGTAATCACCAGCAACTCTCCAAGAACCATCCGGTTTTGCCACCATGTGAATGGGCGTCGCCCAAGGACTGTCCGATCGCTCAATAATTCCTTGATCCAATAGTTCTTGCAGGTGACCTTCAAGAAAGTTTAATTGATTAGGGTTAAGTCGGCGTGGTTTAGAAGCAATAGGAGGACCGGTTGTGATTATTCTATGGAATGTGTCATGAAGAATCGGCTTAGTGATGTCAAAATCTTTGGTTAAACTAGGAAAGTTATTGAGAAGAGTTTGAACGCGCGAAGCCTTACACGATGGAGTTATAGTGTGAAAAACATTGAAGTGTTTAGGAGTAATGTTGAAATGAGAATTATAGATAGATGAAGGAGTTTGAGTAGTGCGAGAAAGCACTGGAACCTTTGGAATAACAGTAAGATCTCTGCATGGAAATTGCTTCTTCATAGGAAGATCACAATAACCAGAAGAAATAGGTAAATGATTGTCAGATTGCAAGGTTGGGTGCGAACCAGTATGGAGAGGAACTGCTGCACCCGGAACCGATTCAAGTGATACAACTTGGTCGTCGGAACGACGAGATAACAGCATTCCCAAAATCGGATCTACTAACAACTTAAAATGCTGAAGAAAATTGATTCCCAAGATAGGAGTAGTTATGTTTGCCAAAAGAAAAGGCCAGGAAATTGTACGGTCCTGAAGGAACCTAAATTTTAAATTTAAAAGAACAGTGGTGGTACGGAAATTTGGGTAGATCAAAGTCATGGCGGGTCACGTCCTTTCGTTCCAGCTCAATTTCGTTTCGCTATTTTTCAACAATTGCATGATCTAGCACATTCTGGTGTTAAACCATCTCAGAAATTAATCTGTCGGAGATTTCTTTGGACGAACATGCGGACAGATGTCAAAAACTGGGTTATGTCTTGTGACAGTTGTCAACGTAGTAAAATTTCACGGCACACTAAAGGTCCGTTGCAGCCTATCACTGAACCGGATCATAGATTTGCCAAGGTTCATCTAGATATTGTTCATTTACCCTTTTGTCAGGGATTCAAATATGTTTTAACGATTATTGATAGGTTTAGCAGATGGCCAGAGGCAATTCCTCTAAAATCAACTTTGGCAGAGGAAGTAATTGAAGCTTTTATTTGCGGTTGGGTTTCCCGTTTTGGAGTTCCTCAGTTCGTCACTACTGACAATGCGACGCAATTCATCTCTTCAGCGTGGAAAGAATTTTTAAATAATTTTGGAATTCGTCATGTTAAATCTTCCATACAACATCCAATCAGTCAGGGAATTGTGGAACGATTTCACCGTACATTGAAGGAGGCACTAAAATCAGTTGGATCGACGGATTGGATTCAGCAATTGCCATTAGTTTTATTAGGTTTGCGTTCTGCGATTAAAGAAGAGGTCGGTGTTTCTTCTTCAGATATTTTGTATGGCACACCGCTTCGGTTACCGGGTGATTTCTTTGAAACGTCGTATTCTTCCAGTGTGAGCAACATTCCAAATTTTGTTATGCAGCTTCGCAAGCGGATGTCTAAAACAAAATTTTTTTTACTAAATCTTACAAAGTTCCTTCTTATATTCCTAGAGATCTTTTTTCGGTGTCACATGTTTTTGTTCGAAATGATTCCCATACATTTGGTTTAAAGCAGTCATATTTAGGTCCTTTTCGTGTGTTGCAACGATCGCAAAGATATTTTATTCTTGATGGTTACGGTAGGGAGGGGAAGGTTTCAATCGATAGACTCAAGCCGGCATACTTTTTACACGAATTCTAACGTCACATACATGTACACCTTTTTTAATGTTTGTAAACATTGATTTTTGCAATTTTTTGTTATGCATACATATTTTCTTCTGTTTTTTGTTTCTGTTTTCAGACCGCACTCACTCCTCCGTTCTTCCAGATTTCTTGTTCCTGTTTAGTTTTACGTAGTCTAAGAATCTTTTGTATTATTGTTCTTATGTTTGTATTAGTCTTAAGTTTTTATTGTTCACTGTGATCTTATTAGTTTTAAGTATTTCTCGAAAAAAAATTTTTTCCGCTTAAGGGTTTTTTAACTACCACAATTGTTCCAAATTTTTGATTACCTCTATAATGTGGGTCAAAATTTTGTTTCGAACATATGATTGTGGAAGTTTTCCCTTTAGCATGCGTTTTTTTCTTTTTTTGAGAGAGAGGGGGGGTAAATGTAGTGCACGTGTGCTATATTTATCAAATTGTCTTGTGGGGGTTGGTTATGTTTTGTCTTTATTTACTTAGTTACCGTAATTTACTATTTTGTATCGACACGAATAAATCTGTCTCTCCAATTCAGTCGTTTTATTCAAAGATATTTGGTGTTCGGACTTCCAATTAGGTCCTAACACCATAGTACAAATGGGTCACTTCTTAGCCGTATTTGATTCTAAAATATCTTTCCTGTTAGATATGATTCTATGACGATGTATAGCACATGGGGGAGGACTTTTTTAAGTTTGAACAGGAGTCCTTCATGCCAAACCTTATCAAAGGCTTGGCTCACATCGGGGAATGCCGCTGCGCAATACCCTTTTTCTTCGAATGTCTGGTTGATAACCTCAGTTACGCGGTGGACTTGTTCAATCGTGCCGTGGCCTTTTCTGAAGCCGAACTGGTGTTCGGGGATCAAATTATTTCATCTATAACAGTTATAAGTCTCTTTAGGATCAGCTTCTCTAGGAGCTTGCTTAGTATTGGCAGCAGACTAATGGGCCTGTAAGATGTTACATCATTTGGTGGATCTCGGTTGAAGTTCTTCCTCGACTCGTTCGGACTCAAATTAATGGTTTTGGGAGCTGGGGCTCGCCTTTATACCTTCCATTCCCATTCTAAAATGTTGTTAATAATTTTATGTTGGCGGGGATACCTACTGATGATAGAAACAAGGTGGGAGACGGGTACTAATCCTAAATGCCAGCGCCACTAGCGCCTTTATGTTGCACTACGCGGTCACAAAATTTAATTTAAAATTTATTTACACCGCGCACTGGACACTTCGTTACAACGTTCAAAAAAAGGGAACTCGCCGCCCATGGCCCACGGTATTTAAAATCTATCAATTCTGCGTGGTCAGTGGCGTAGAGTTTACAGGAAAAGTACAGCATAAACAAAATTCCTGTTTACAGATACTTGTGCAACTAAAAAAAGATTTTCGACTGAAGGTAACTTTTTTTTGGTTTAACAAGATAAAGTTTAATTCCGCCAAATTTTGCAAGTCGCGCGCAAGTTTCGTTTCACCACACACAAAAACTGGTCTGTTTTCCCTTAACTTTCGCTGCGAGGCAGGCACAATTCAAGGAGGGTTGATTTCCAATTGCAGGGCCAAGAAAAGAACAGAAGACAACGTCCTTCTGGGCAGCGTTGAAACGAGAGACGGGACTCCTTGATGGTAAAATAAAATAGCCGCAGAGCGACGGCAGCTGGGCTTCGAAAATAACCCGCCTAATGGCGACCGGCCAATTCGCACGGAATTGACTTTCCTGGGGATGAATCCAGTGCTTCCTATTAATTCGGCAGTAGCCGATGGTCTGTTAAATACCCCTTGGTACAACAGCGAGACGGAACACATATAACGGATACCCCTCGAAAAAAAAACCCAAAAGCCGCCCCTGCAGCACTTAACGTAATTAAGGTTCCCGATTGATGAAGTTTTCGGGCAACCGGAGCCATCAGAGATCGAAAATTGACTGACTTAAAAACGCAACGGAAATCTCCACTCTCCCTTCAACATTGCACCATATTCCGAAATGTTACGCAAAAGTTCTGAAATAAAAATTAACACGTGCGACTGCCGAGATCAACACTTCCGAGAATTTGGCCGGCAGAAAATCAGCCCACAAAGGAAACTTTCAAGGTTTAAGGGAACCGGCCTTCCATAACTCAATTTTTAAGATAAACAAAATAGCGAAATTGTGACCAACATTCAAACGGCCATTAAAACAGAATTTCGATTACTATGAAGCGGCAATTAAATTAAGAAATTAATCCCTATACAGCGGCAAATTTGAAAATAACATAACAACTTTTCTACACCAATTTCAGACATAAGGCATAAGAGGAAGTTCCAGACATTAGGTAGCAAAGTATTATCAGGTCATTCCATCAACATAAAAAAAACAAACCTTCAAGGACAAGGTTATATGTCCGTCAATGCACCGTTTATTATTATTATTATTATTAAACTTGCACAGCCCTTGTAGGCCAATCGCTTTGGTGTGAGTCAAGGCTAAGCTAGTTTTTACAAACCGGAGCCCTAGGGGCCCCAGAATCTTATGATACATGTTTCGCGTTAGGCAGTTTGCATGGTTTCCAGACACATAGGTGGATGGTATCTCTCCCCTATTGACTCTTTTGAGAGTGCGCTAGTGCAACTGGTTTTCAGTTGTTTAAATGGTATTAAAACAGCAGTAATTATCTAATGGACAATGATGTGGAAGTTAAAAATCACCGGAGTTGATCAATCAAAGGGTTAATTATTCGATCTGTGTTACCAGTAAACTACCCGTTCAACAGAGTGAAAGGGGTGTGTCCCCCGGTGAGTTACACTACTGTACCTACTTAATAACAGCATAGATTGGCGACTTCTTTTCTTTTTCATATTTCCACATGCGATGTCGCTTATTTGTGACCCTGTGTGCACGCCTCACTTCCCACACTCTACTCTCACAATATGTAGGTATACAAGAAATATGTAAAACTTGATTTCTTTAAAACAATCTCGTTTCTGAGTTGAATGAAAACGTTCAACAAAAACGCTCCTGACATTACTGTATAAATATATTTACAGGCACATAAAAATCTTACCAAAACTACTGCATAAAGCAACATTTTTAAAAGAACGAATTACCAGTTAACATGTTCAAAATCTTTACACCTTCTTCTTCAGATCTTTACACCTATTAATAACTATCCTTTCATTTCAACTTGTACCTCACTGACAATCAGCCAGTTTTAAATTTGCATTCAAACGGGGTCTTTCTATCTGGTATGCGTTCTCGGATATCGCTGCATGATATTCTTATACGCACTGTCATAGTCACGTAGATAGCACTTCAAAGGTTTCTCTTCTGTATGAATTCTCATATCTATCCTCAACTGATTCTTTTGTGCATTTCCGTAGTCACACACATTGCACTTGAAAGGTTTCTCTCTTATGTGAGTTCTCATATACTGTTGCAAGTGATTCTTGCATGCACTTTTATGATTGTTGATTTGAAAGAACGAGATCTACTACGCAGTTTTCCAAGCATCTCTAAGCACTGCAGCCATCATTGGCTTATTATACACCCTAACTAAGAATTTTGCCTATCTGGGGTAATTCCAACGGCAGTACTTAGTGATTTTTAACATGTCACACATTGCAGTGGCACGTGACATACGGCTTTATTTATTTGATTTTTTACACGACAGAAGGCGCACTCAAATATTTTTTCCCGCTAGAGAAATCTCACCGACCTAGGGCAGGTTTGACCCCACGTTCCTTGGCCCTAAAGACAAATGCATTAACCACTAGATCACCGAGGCCAGCAAGCACTTTAATAGTCACATATTTTGGACTTGAAGGGTTTCTCTCATGTGTGAGTTCTCATATGCATTAGCAAATTGCCCTTTTGTGAGCTTTCATAGTTACATATATATAACTTACACTTAACTTACATAACTTTTTTCCGGTATAACTTTTAACACTCTGATCCATGCTGCATTTCAATGGAGGCTCTATTATTACTTGTTTTTCATTGTTACAACAGGTTTCAGTTTTTATATCTAATTCTTCATGTAATGATTCCAGTTTAATGGACCAATCATATTTAGCATCATGATTAAATCAGACGCTTCTAAAGGCAATTCACATGTTTGAATCTCTTCCTGTTTTACTGTAACGTATTTACATGTTTATCTGTGGGTTACTGAATTTACATAAGTAACTAAACTAGCACAAATAATTAAATAGATTAAATTGACACCCAAATATTCCGTCTAAATAAATAACAATTAAGAAATAATTAGGTTTTCTGCACATCATTAAACTGTTAATATTTGGTTAATTTTAATGGAAGTTTTTATACCAATATAGTTGTTACAAATTGCTTTGCCCTGCAAAGTAAAAATCCCGAAACATTCTTATATTTGTTTTTTGAAAGAAATCCCTCTTTTATTATTATCTTCCGGAAAGTAACGGAGAAATTCTATAAAATCGTTTCGAAAAATATTTCATAGAAATGATCGGACACGTCGATGTTTATTTTTAAATTGTCATTTAGAGATGAAGAAGAGAAGTAAATATTGTAACCTGTATAGATTGAGTAAAGACACACCATTCCTTGTACACAACCAACTTTTATGGAAAATTTTGTTGGATTTACTGTATAACGAAGACCAAGAAAAGACAACAGTTATCAGTTCAAATCAACGTGAGAGTCGTACACTATTTTTAACGTCAACTTGTATAAGGATCGAAAGTAGTTCAAAAGACACAATCACTTCGTGTATTACCTAACCTGAAATAATATTTTGACAGAGCTCAGAATTGTTCTCGATAACAAAGCGTTAAAAAAGTATTTGCCTACAATTAACATTTTTCGCCATTCTTTATTGCAGAACCACGTATATATCGATATGGATACTTTATCTGATATGATTGAAGATGTCAAACCCGATTTTACCAGTGTGACTTCACTATCGAAGCTTACAGATTCTACAGGCGATATCTGGCATCAAACCAAAATCAACGAAGAATTACCTCAAAGTGAGTTGGGAACAAAGGGTACGTTTGTAGTATACACTTAAAATCGATTATAAATTCAATAGGACAAGCTAACAAATCATAATAAGAGACAGCTTCTATGTTTACCATGCATGCCAACATGATTTGTAGTCTAACTATAATAATATAAATCTTCCATTACAGTTGACCAAATATTGGTAGTTTAATAATACAACGGCTAAACTTCATTATTTTGTAATTGCTATTTATTTAAACCGCGAAGATCTGGGTGTCTATTTAACCTTTTTAATTATTTTGTGCTAGTTTAGTTACTTTTGTAAAAGTCCATAACCTGCATACAAACATGTACATATTTTACAGTAAAACAGGAGGAGGGACAAATGTGGGAATTGCCTTCAGAAACGTCCGATTTAAAGCATGTTGTTAAACATGATTGGTCCGTTAAACTGGAATCATTACATGAAGAGTTAGATATAAAAACTGAAACCTGTTGTAACAATGAAGATCATGTAATAATAGAGCCTCCATTGAAATGCATCATGTATCAGAGTGTTAAAACCAAAAGGGGGGAAAAGTTACATAAATGCAATGTATGTAACTATGAAAGTGCGCAAAAGAATCAGCTGCGAATACATATGATAACTCATACAGGAGAGAAACCTTTCAGGTGCAATGTGTGTGACTATGGAAGCGCACAAAAGGGTAAGTTGCAAATACATATGAGAACTCATACAGGAGAGAAACCGTTCAAGTGCAATATGTGTGACTATGGAAGTGCACGAAAGGATCAGTTGCAAATACATATGAGAACTCATACAGGAGAGAAACCTTTCAAGTGCAATATGTGTGACTATGGAAGTGCACGAAAGGATCAGTTGCAAATGCATATGAGAAGTCATACAGGAGAGAAACCTTTCAAGTGCAATGTGTGTGACTATGGAAGCACACGAAAGAATCAGTTGGGAATACATATGAGAAGTCATACAGGAGAGAAACCTTTCAAGTGCAATGCGTGCGACTACCGAAGTGCACAAAAGAATCAGTTGCAAGATCATATGATAACTCATACAGGAGAGAAACCTTTCAGGTGCAATGTGTGTGACTTTGGAAGCGCACGAAAGAATCAGTTGCGAATACATATGAGAACTCATACAGGAGAAAAACCTTTCACATGCAATGTGTGTCACTTTGGAAGCGCACGAAAGAATCAGTTGCGAATACATATGAGATCTCATACAGGAGAGAAACCTTTCAAGTGCAATGTGTGTGACTACGGAAGTGCACAAAAGAATCAGTTGCAAGAACATATGATAACTCATACAGGAGAGAAACCTTTCAGGTGCAATGTGTGTGACTATGGAAGCACACGAAAGGATAAGTTGCAAATACATATGAGAACTCATACAGGAGAGAAACCGTTCAAGTGCAATACATGTGACTATGGAAGTGCACGAAAGGATCAGTTGCAAATACATTTGAGAACTCATACAGGAGTGAAACCGTTCAAGTGCAATATGTGTGACTATGGAAGTGCACGTAAGGATAAGTTGCAAATACATATGAGAACTCATACAGTTTTGAAGCCTTTCAAGTGCAATGTGTGTGACTATGGAAGTGCACGGAAGGATCAGTTGCAAAGACATATGAGAACTCATACAGGAGAGAAAAACACCGTTTGAATACAAAATTTATAGTTGTCTAATTGTCAATGAGGTATAAGTTTAAATGATATGATAATTATTAACAAGTATAAAGATTTTAAACATGTTAGTTGGTATGTAAATGTTGTATTATGCAGTAATATATGTAATTTTTTTATGTGCATGTAATTATATTTTTATAGTAATCTTAAAAATTGGATTGGTGAGTGAACCTTGAAGGTTATACACATGTGCAAATAATGTGCTATAAAAATTAGTGAGAATTAGGAATACAACATTGTATTCAAGCAAGTTCTTTAAATTTTCAGCATTACACTTCAATAGTTTTCGTGTTTATAATGATCTGAAGAAAATGAAGCTGAAATTAAAAAAAAAAACTTGAATAGTCTTGAAAACGAGAAACAAACAATAAGAAAGTGCACCTAATGATGAACATGCTAATACCAAGAATGGAGCAGAATGCATTTGACACCTAAAATATACAAAGTACAACCGACAAGCTAATGAAGGAAAGTAAAAACCTCAAAGCCTCTTTTGATAGTTTTCATGTACGTGGATCTCTTATTAGTTCTATGCTCAACTTTCCCTGTATATACATGTATAGTTATTGTTTTTAAGTATTTAGTTCCTAATTTCATGAATCATTTGATCTTGTACAGAGTTCCCCAAAATTAAAATAATTTGTAGTACTGTTTCACTTTGATTTTGCATTCATTCTCAGTGGATAGCTTGAATAGAACGAATTGTACGATAAATGTTAATAAATTTTTTCGCATTTAATTCTAAACTAAGTTTAAGACACATAAAATTAAAAATTACTTTGCTTTTTTGAGATGGTATTCGGAGCATGTCCATGACGACCCAAACAGTTTATTATTTTAAGAAGTAAACACGGTGCACAGGGCGGGGATAGCTCAGTGGTAAGAGAGCTAAGCATGGTTATGCATCGACAAGGTAATCCGCAGAGTCGGGCCCTATTATGCACTGCAAAAACTAGCTTAGCCTTACCTCACACCAAAACGATGGGCCTATAAGGCTTGTGAAAGCTTCAAAATAATAATAATAAACACGGTGCATTGACAGCCATATAGAGAACCTTGGTCGTTATTAGATATGAAGTGAGGTGCAAGGAAGTAGAGTAAGTATCAATATGTATGAAGGTGGTAGTGAACCGCCATGGTCAGTGTTGTTCTTGTAATCAAGTTGTAACTAAGAATTAAACAATAAGGTAATAGTGTATGTATCCTTATTAGTCTATGGTTTCATATACAACAGTCTTAAAGGTTTGTTTTTTTATGTTGATGGAATGACCTTTTAATATTTTGCCACCTAGTGTCTAGAACTTCCTCTTATGCCTTTTGTCTTTAATTGGTGTTGGAACTTCAATTCGAATTTTGTCGGGGTTAGTTGGTTGTTACACATTTTTAATTGCATTTAGCAAGTCATTATAGTGTTGCTGAAATACCTACCTGTCTTATTTATTCTCGTGTAATGTCTCGTAACTGCTCACATTCATATCTCATTTGTACCCCTCGAAGTTATAATATTTTTTCTCAACATGAAAGCTCATTACTGTCTAAATACAAAATCGTCAGTGTCTTCTCCACAACGGATTTTTATATTATCTGCATCAGACTATCCATTTAGGAGATATTAAAGTTAATGAAGATTCGCTTCGCTTGATTTGCTTTATATTATTGAGTTCCATATCAACATAATTCTGAAAAGAACTGATTTAATTGATTTGTAAACAATTAAATATCAGCAATTGTTATACTAAGCATTGTTATTTCATAAATATAGACCGTACAATATGATAAATGAACCACTTCGACCTTAGCACAGCCAGCATCTAACTGGCTCCGCTTTCTGTATAAATTAAGCAGCCAGTCGTGGCACTTGGAACGAAGTTGCATGATGAATAAAATAGGTAATCTTTTAAGTAAAGCTTTTTTCCACACATTTGCTCGAAACGGTAAATCAGTTAAGTAGAGCTGTAATGGATTTGAATATTTCAAATAGACAGATTGTTTCTACCCAAAGGTTTTGTAAAGTAGACTGGGAGGTTGGGTACAGGCAGAGCCGACAACGCGGTCCGAGCCGTGGCATAACGAATACGGCGCTAGAGCCACCATCAGTCATGAATAAAACATATAAATTAAAGAGTTGTTTTTAAATTCGTTACAATGGTGTCAGATGGAAAACAAATAAAAAATAAATGGAATGATTCCGGCCACCGAATACGTTGGATTTTAGTGGAAACGTAATAAAAAATTGGACAAATAGTACCAAAAAGTAGAATGTTTTATGGAAGCATCAGGCAAAGATGGGACAACCGACAGCCAAAAGGTAGCAGTTCTTCTTAACCTAATCCGAAATGAAGGAATTGAGATATACAACACTTTCAAGGTAGTAAAAAAACTGCAAAATTTACTGAAGTAGTAAAATTATTGTCGGATTATTCTCAACCCCGAAAAAATATGGTCTACGAGAGGTATAAATTTCTAAAGGCCGATCAAAAAGAGGGGCAGACAATTGAGAATAACATTACGGAGTTCAAGTGATCAGTGGTGAGGTGCGAATACAAAGACGAGAATGAAATTGTGCAGGACAAGCTGGTAATGGGTATCAAGACGATAATCTCGGAGCACGGTTGCTCAGTCAAAAAGACTTGACTTATGAGACAACGCGGGTAACATGTAGATTGTTTGAAAGTAGTCGCAAGGAAATACAAGAAATGGCCAGAAATAATGAAACAGTTACGGTGGACCCAATACAGAAAAAAAGAGATAGTGGCAGTGGAGCACCTAATAAATGGACATGGGGAACAACATTAAGAAATGACAGAGGCACGTCAAGTAACAACTATGAATGGACAAAGGGACCTGTGTCAAGTAACAGTAGGAGCTTTGTGGGAAAAGACAGTACCTTCAAATGTGACAAGTGTGCAACATACCATAGGAGAGGAACATGTCCTGCATATGGGAAGAAATGTGTTTATTGTAGAAGGCACAACCATTTTCAAGCCTGTTGCAACATGAAAATGAAGAACGAAAAGAGAATCAATTCTGTGTATGAAGGGGTGGAAGAAGAAAATGATGAAGATGACACGTTCCTAATAAACACAATAACTGTTGATAAAATTGATGCATATAAAAATGAAATAGTAGAGAATGATAAATAATCAATTTGTAGGTTTTAAGGTGGACACTGGAGCCCAGTGTAATATCTTTGACTTTATATACCGACGATAGCATCATCAAGACTACAAATCCATTTAAATCTGATCGAAACATGGTTAAAAAAATGGAGAATTAGGGTCAACGAGGACAAATCGGTACAGGTCACCTTCACGATGAAAAGGTCAACATGCCCACCAGTTACCCTAAATAATAAAGTAATCCCTCAATCAAACGAAGCCAAGTATCTGGGATTAAATCTAGACAGGCGATTAACATGGAAGTTGCATGTAACCAAGAAACGACAACAAATGGAATTAAAAATTAAAAAGATGTATTGGCTAATTGGCAGAAAGTCTACTCTGACAATAGAAAATAAGTTACTGTTATACAAAACCATAATTCGCCCCATATGGACGTACGGCTGCGAACTCTGGGGGTGCGCAAGCAGGTCAACAATAGACATAATACAACGTTTCCAGTCTAAAACCTTGAGATACATGTCTGACGCCCCATGGTACGTATCAAATCAGTCACTGCATACTGACTTCAAAATTCCATATGTCAGAGAGATTATCAAACAGAAAGCTACAAAACACCACCACACCATAGAACTTCACCCTAACCCTACAGTCGACGCCTTAACTGTAGAACCGGAAGTACGAAGACTGAAGAGAAAGTGGCCAAAAGACCTACCGGAATAAATCAAGGACGACGCCGCTGGG